>JAYJMF010000056.1:5588325-5605113 GCA_036873715.1 Salvia sclarea
TATATATGATCTGATATCAACTGTTAAAACTATTTATTTTCAGCGTCACAACCAAGTGATGTCAAAGTCCCAGAGAAAATACTATTGAGGTTGTCTTATTACTTCAAGGGATATTTGCTGTTATAATTATCAAAACTATCAGCAAAAGTTTAATGTCACAAAAAGCATCCAGTGCTGCAGGGGGCAACATGAAACAAACTTTTCGATGTTCGATATAAACATTAAACAACTAAATTCTGTTTGGAGTGGAGCGGCATTCTTAATCCATGTCGAAGGATCAATCAATCTGGCAGTCTGCTCAAATTAACTAAATACAGGAATCTGGAGTGAGATTCATGGGAAAAATGTCGACTTGCATAGGGTACCAAGATCAAGTGCATTCTGAAACTAAGAAAACGAAGAGAGATGACTTCTCTTGCAATCAGTATATTCGAAGAAAGTGCATGTAATGTATTCATCTATTCTGCGGTTAAAAGGATTATTTGACAACTTGTAGTCTTGGAACCAACTGCAAACTTCAAGGCAAGCAGATACAGAGGACGTCTGTTTTGTGGGCGTCTATGGCACCAACGATTGCATCGACATTAAATGTGAACCATGGATCTCAAAACTTACTAACAAGGACAGTTAAATTGTATTAGGTATTACAGAGGAGCTCATCAGTCCCTAAAAACTAATACTTAGTTACGATTTCATAAGTATCAAAAGTCAGTCTCGAGTTCATGTAACATATTTCCACTGTAGCTCAAACTCATAGCTTCTGCAGAGAATTCTTCTCTAAGTTTTAGGTTCCTGTAGCAGTGAACCTTAGCTGCTTCCGGCAAAACATCTCTTGCCCAACTTCCTTTGATATTTATATATATTTCTCTAAGATTAGATCAGTAACAGTTATACATATGAGAATGCATCCATCTCAACTAATTGGCATATCCTAGTATTTGATTAGAAATTATCATAACCGGGGTATGAAACCGTTTATCAATGGTGAATCTGCAGTCAGTGTGCACTGGATATTCCGCACCATTAAAGCCATCGATTTAAATCTCCAAGTGCTCCTATAGTAAGATTTCCTTCCTTTCTTATGTAAAACTCAGAGCATGTTTGAAGTTTGAACCGAGTAAGGTATGTTAAAAAATATCAGGAAAGCATGAACCACACATTTCAGATACCTTATTGGTGAAATCAAATGAACATGAAAATACTGTAAAGGAAAGCACGAGATAGAAAAGACACCAACAGAAATGAATTTCAAAATTTAGAGCAGTTGAACATAAAAACATTACAAGCTACCCCATCTAAACAAGTGGTACAAGATTTATGATCTCTGGCTTACCCGACTCAAGTGCGAAGCAAGTGCATCCCGAATCCTCTTCCCACTCTCACTGTCCTCTCCATCAAACTCCACAAACTCTCTCTCCTTACAACCCTCTGCATTCTCCTCCGGCAACACTTCGCTGCACTTGATGACAAAATTGTGCAGCAAACAGCATGCAACAATAACAAACGGGAAAGCCTCAACGCATTGCTCCTTCCATCTCTTCCCCACAAGCTTCCACTTCTTCTTGACCTTGGCAAAAGCCGTCCCCACCAACTCCATGCCTTTATAATGCACCCCATTGAACTCCATCTCCGAGGAGCTCAACTCCCTATTCTTGCCACCATACGGTGTCAGGAGCCAAGGGAGAAGCGGATAGCACGAATCTCCCAATACATACTGCGGAATTGTGTTGGTAGAGTTCAATTCGAAAGATGGGCCATTCAAATACTCTTTGGACTCCTCAATGCCGGAGAAAAGCTTCGATCTTTTCAACACGTCTTTTGGTTTTAAGCTCCCCGGCCAACCAGCAGAGACATCCAAGAACCGCCCTTCCGAGTCTACCAAAGCTTGAACTAACAAAGACTTATTTTCGCCAATCAAATCGCTTTCCAATTCGAACTTTTCGACCCCCAAAACACCACAGCAGTTGGGCAGAGAAATCCAGCCAAACCCTACTATGATCCTGTTGATGTCCGAGCTGAATTCGAACAAATGACCGAGATTTTCCACAATGGCTCTGCAGACTGAATAAAAAGCCCTGCAGGCAGTCCGGGAGTCAAGGGAGAAGCGGCGGGAGACGGCGGAGAAGGAGGCGGAATGTGATAACCGGAATAGGGTTGCGGCGAGGGCGGCGTTGGGGAGCAGGGGGTGGAGAGATGAGGTGAGAGAGGGGGTGAGGAGGCGGAGGAGCAGAGTGAAAGATGGCTTGGAGAGGTTGAAGAATTGAAGCCACCGCGGATCGTAATCGGGAGAAGTGGCCATGAAGCGGTCGAACCAATTCTGGTGAGGTGGGGGTGATGGGGGCGGGGTGGGGGAAGGGGGTGTGGGGATGGAGACGAGGGATAGGAGGTGGAATAGAGAGCGGGAGGTGGAGGAGAGGAGTGACTCTAGGGCAAGGGTTTGGGAGGGCAGGAGGTGGAGGTCGTGGCGGAGGAGGAAGGAGCGGGCGGCGGAGGTGGCGGAGATGAGCGCGGGGATAGCTGTGGAGAGGTGTTTGTGGTGGTGGCTGGTTTTGAGTTTCTTCTTCTTGCCTTTCCGTCGGCCGCGGCGCCGCTTCGTGGCTCCGCCGGCGGTGGTCATCGCCGGTGCTTGGATCTTCTATCGGGTTTGGACCACCTAGCCTGCGCCTTTCGTATCCTTTCCTTGTAGTAGTATTCTATTTTCGAGGGCCATAAATATGCCAAAAATATGTTACTCCTATTTATCAGATAGTTATCGGTTCTTAGATTAAATTGTTGATTAAGC
This sequence comes from Salvia sclarea, assembly GCA_036873715.1. Taxonomy (NCBI): domain Eukaryota; kingdom Viridiplantae; phylum Streptophyta; class Magnoliopsida; order Lamiales; family Lamiaceae; genus Salvia; species Salvia sclarea. Next base: position 5,591,108 of record JAYJMF010000056.1, read on the forward strand.
TTATTAATGTGATTATGTAGAGATGAATTCAATATGATGATGTAATAATAATAAAATTTAGAAAAAAAAAATACATATTTGCCATTTTGTTGTTAGAACCACAGCCGCAGAATTTAAAATGAAAATGGGTTTCACATTTCACCCAATAAACATAAACAGCATTAATCAATCAACGACTAGAAACCACAAATGGCCATCACACGCTTCTCCGCCGCCGTTCCGCGGCCGACCACACGGCGTTGCGCTGGCAGCTTTCATCCGCTACCGACCACCACCACATCCTTCTTCCCCGCACCACGAAAGCACAAAACCAACAGCTTTTCGCCGCTGAGAACGACTGACCAAGTCTTGTCTTTGAAGTGGGTGGTTAGGCCGAGAAGCGTCGCCCAAGAGCAACTCCCGCCAAAATCCGACACCTCCGACGTGCAGCGGTTGGTGGATTTCCTGTACGAGGACCTTCCCCACCTCTTCGATGATCAAGGAATCGATCCAACGGCCTACGACGACCGCGTCAAGTTCAGAGACCCCATAACCAAGCACGACAGCATCAGCGGCTATCTCTTCAACATTGCCATGTTGAGGAAGCTCTTCACCCCTAATTTCCAGCTGCACTCTGTCAAACAGGTTCGATTTTACCGTCTCTCGCTCTGTGTGTGTCTGTCATTGTGTGTATGAGAGAGAGAGAGAGAGAGAGAGAGAGAGAGAGCATGCAAAGGTAAATCCAACTATAAGAAGGGTTAATTGCTTTTAAAAAAACACGAATTTTGATCTGATTTTGGTTTTGGAATACACTTATAAGCATGTTCTTTTCCAAGTTCGTGAATTTTACTGCAACACCCTTATAAGCATGTTCTTTTTGGTGATTCTAGAATTCAAAGAAACTTTGTGAGGTAAATATGTTTATAGGCAATAATAACTGTAGATGTGCAACGGTAAATTAGTGATTGCCTTCTTCCTTGTCCCACAACTTGTAGTACAACTGCATAAAATTATGCATGATCTAACAAAATCATCTCTTGAATCTCATACACTGATTGATTGAGTTTCTGTAGACAGGGCCTTATGAGATAACTACAAGGTGGACTATGGTGATGAAATTTGGTCTCTTACCGTGGAAACCCGAACTAGTCTTCACAGGTACTTCTGTTATGGGCATTAACCCCCAAAACATGAAGTTCTGCAGTCATGTGGTAAGGCATAATAACCTTTTTCGTGCTAGAGACTTAAACGATGTGCAACTTATTGTGATACCTTTCTTTGTCAAGGACTACTGGGATTCCATCAAGAACAATGACTACTTCTCTGTAGAAGGTTTAGTGGATGTGGCAAAGCAGGTGTGGTGGCATACAGTTTTCGACTCAATAATTTCTATATGCAAAATTACGCATTGTCTTGTCCCTTCCTGACCTTCTGGGAAAGTTTGAATTGTGTAGCTGCGGATTTACAAGAATCCGGATCTGGAAACACCGAGATATCAGATACTGAAAAGAACCATGAATTATGAGGTCACTACTTCTCTTCCTCATTGATGCAAGTTTGCATATTTAGGAAGCAATTCTTCAATTGAGTTTAAATTTGTTGAGAGTTGTAAGCATTGTACTGATATGTCACTAGACTAATACCTCTATTGATGATTCTTGCTCTCTCGACTCGATCTTGAATGACTAGATTTGAGATGTAACTGCAGGTGAGGAAGTATGATCCGTTTATAGTTGTTGAAACAAGTGGTGACAAGTTGTCTGGTTCGACTGGCTTCAATACTGTCGCTGGGTGAGACTTTTTCCTCTCAGTTCAGTGCAACCTCTTGTTATGTTTGTGGATGATCTAATGTAATTATCCATTTATAAGGTATATATTTGGGAAGAATTCTGCAGCAGAGAAGATACCAATGACTACGCCTGTATTTACTCAATCACTCAACCCGGAAATTTCCAAAGTATCCATTCAAATAGTTCTTCCTTCAGAGAAGGATATGGACAGGTGATTTTTTTTCTCTCTCTATCAAGTCTTAATTGAGGCTAATTCTCGACTTTTATATATAAATGGTGTTGATATTGAGCAGTTTGCCAGCTCCAAATGAAGCGGAAATTAGTTTGAGGAAGGTGGAAGAAGGCATAGCCGCAGTGTTGAAATTCAGTGGAAAGCCGGATGAGGATATTGTTCGAGCAAAGGAAAAGGCCCTGAGACAAAATCTTGTGAGTGACGGCCTCAGAGCTAAAGAGGGATGTATGTTAGCACGTTACAACGATCCAGGGAGGACGTGGAGCTTTACAATGGTAAGAAATAGTACCAATTTTATCTATTCTGTTGTTATCTTACCTTTGAATTGTTTGTTGAAAAGTTTATGATTCTGTGTTTTATTTGTGTGGAATCTGCTGCTCTCGAAGAGGAATGAAGTGCTTATATGGCTTGAAGAATTTATGCTGGACTGAAGCAGAGGGTCTTGATTCTGCATTGCTCGTCACAGAGATTTCACATCTGGATTTTTGTTCATCTGTGCGGAAGATGTAAATTTATAATAGTGTTGGGAGTATTGCAGCCGTAGTCATGTAAATGTTGTTTTCATTATGCATTTAGTGATGAATGGAAGTGGTACAACCAGAGACTCCAAAATCAGTTGAAATTTGAGTGTGGATGCAACGCTCTTTAATTATAATGGGAACTGTAACTTGTCTTTTTCCACACATTTTATTAGCTTAGGATGTTGATTGAACATCAAGCTTTAATTAAACGATAAGAATACTATTAGCAATACCATGATAATCTACATTGATTACTAACTACTCATTCCATCTGTACAATAAATGATGGAAGTGTGTCGTGAGTGGAATAAGAATTATGTAATTTTGTTTTATTTTTATTCCAGCAATAGTAAATATGTAAACAAAATTGGTTCGTGGCGAGCGGAGCGGGGTAAAGGTTATGTAATCTGAAATTGTTTCTTCATTATCTTCATAAATTATGAGTTGAACATAGTGTTAAAATTATGTTATTGATTTGCCAAAAATGAAATAGAGAATTATGCCTCTTTTTCATGGACAAAGTATTAAACAATATTCTCTCTATCCTACTAAAGGGTAATTGGGTGTTTTTTAGTAAATAAGTAAATAATTATGAGGTTGGATTGGAATATAAGAATTGTGTATTTTAAAATGACAAGTATATACTTTTGGTGGACACCTGAAACAATAAAGATGATACACTCTTAATAGATGGAAGAAGTATTTAAAGTTGTAAGAATAATAAAGATGTTCCAAAAAAATAACATAATAACTTTAGTTAGACGGCTTTAAATGGTATAATAACTTTAGGGGGACAGAGGAGTACTATACACACACACACTAGTCAATAAATAATAGTAATAATAATAAAAGATTTGGCTTGGTTAAAATACTAAAAGGCCCGACCCTTGGTCCTCAAGAAACAAACAGGACTCCCTTCTCTACACGAACGAACATCATCATCATCATCATCAATCATCAACAATAAAATTGAACGTATATATTAAACCCCTCTTCACATCTCTTTCCCTCCCACATTGATTGCGATTCTAAGTAAAATATGGTGATGGGCAAACTCAAAATTGGCGGCGCCTGGAGTGGTGTGTTGGATGTCGAGCTGGACGACTGGACTGTCGCTATGCTGCGCCAAGAGGTCGCCAATCGATCCGGCTGCGGTGCCCCCAACTGCCTAAACCTCATCTGCGCCGGCAAGCTTCTCCGAGACGGCGAGGGCACCGAAAAGTTGAGCCAATTGGGCCTCAAAAACAACGCCAGGATTTTGGCGGCCAAGGTTTCCGTTGATCAAGACGGAAAGTCCGTCAAAGAAGAGTTTCTGGCCGAGGAGGAGCGCGCCAAGAAGCTTTCTAGACTCAAGTTAGCGTCTTCTTTCTCTTTAATTTTGGCTTTCGGGGGAAGTTGACTTCACTTGGGGTTTCTGGCCTTTTGCGTCAACTGCTTGTTTGCTTGCTTGCATGATCGTTTATTTTATTTGATTTTGTGGGGACTCTGCATGATCAAGATAGCTACATAGGGTTTAAATGCGTATTTGATCATGGTCTCTCTTTTGTTTTGGTTCTGGATTATTGCTGTGGTCCTGGCTTGAATTCTCAAACTAACTCTACTATTTTGTGTTTATTTGTTTCAAATCGTACTTTATGGTAAGATTGTTAGCCGAAAATCCCTTATCCATCTTGTGTTGCATTATGAGATGTGAATTTAATTGCATAGCCACAGTGATTGCATACCCTTTTCACTGTTATTATGGTTGGTGGAACTATTTGTCGGTTTTGTGATATTCTAAACTGAAACTTTGCAATGAGATTGATAATGCTTTGTAGTATTGGGGTGAAAATTATGCCCAGGAATGTAGGTCGATTATTCTACAGTATGTCCTACTACTGGATTTCTCAGCAATCAGAAAGCTAAAAAACAATGAGAATGTCTAATGTGATGGACCCCTATTTAAGCCAGTCGATTCTTGCGTTTATTTTTGTGGTTCTCCTGGTAACACTATTGAAATTTCAGGACAGCTGCCACTAAACTGGCCACCAGACATGCTGATGGTTCGTTACCTGTTGAGGACTTCAATCTAGAGCTTGAAAACCAGAGTGGACAGAAAGTGCAGTTGGGATCGGAGACTGACCAACGGTAGTAACTGATAGTTTGGTTGGATGTATTCAAGTGTATGGTGTTTTCTGCCAGCTAAAAGGGTACTTTTGTTTTACCTAAAAATGTCTGCTTTCATGTTTTAGGGCAATAATGATGGGGCTTATGCTTCATGCAAATGGAAAAGCTCTAATGAGAAGGGAACAATATAGAGATGCATTAGAAGTGCTCAACATGGGTGAGGTGAGTCTGTATACCTCATGCGTGAAATCAATAAAAAAAATGATGCAACTAATCCTTTCTTTTACTGAGCAATTGTTGAACTGAATTGATAATCTATCAGTTTGTCTAATAACGGGCAAGATCAGATCTACTACTCCGCATCATTTAGCCAGGGTTTCCTTTATCATTGATAATGCTTATTCTTAACTGCAAGTTTACTTCAATGACCATATAGCTAAAATTTTCTTAATACTTCTTAAAATTTATGCATGTACACCCTACAGTCTAAGTATTACTTTTTCTTTGAAGGTTCAGCACCTGACTAGAAATAACAGGAACAAGAAATTTACATCTCATATTGCATGTTTTTTTTCCTTCTTATTTACACCCTACAGTCTAAGTATTACTTTTTCTTATTTGATTTTGAATACCTGGGTTTGAAGTTCTTGTGATCTATAGAAATAACAGGAACAAGAAATTTACATCTCATATTGCATGTTTATCATCCATTTGTCATATTAAAGTGAGTTTCTTTCTTGTAGGAATCCTTTTCTCTGTGCAACCCAAAGGTGATTGAGGTGAGGCCCTCTCATGATAGGCTGATATTTTTATGCAAAAATGTATTTTCCTTTTTGATGAATAAATCAGAACAACTAATCATGTTTAGGTTCATCATAATCATTACTATAAAAAATTATTTGCTTCTCAGAGTTGTTTAAAAACTCAATGGTTCCCAACTACATCAGAAAACTGTAGTTATATTACATCCAATAGGTCTCCAATACATCTTGCTCTTCATTATTTTCCTAAATTAAACAGAAGCGTATGATGGCATGGATATTGAAAGTATTGATGCAAGAGTATTTTTAGCATCATGTCTTATGCAGCATACTTATGTAACTTTGCCTTTCTGTATGGGTTCCAGATGGTTGATAATGTACCGATTCTTCAAATAGACATGGTCTGGTGCTACTTTATGCTCCGTGATATCAGTTGGCTATCAGTAGCAGGGATTCGCCTTGAAAAAGCCAGGGAAGGTATTGAGCGCGCTCATGGAAAGGAATCTACTCGTCTCAGAATTCTTCAAGGAGGTCGCTACCCCGAGCTAGCTTTGTGAGTCATCCATCGTCACCATCATTATCTCAGTACTGCTGTAGCACCTTGATAGTTGATACCCCGTATTCATTGCATATATGTCGTATTATTGCGCAGACACTTGAGAATGGAGTTGTTAGAAGGAGTGATTGCCTATCACCGCGGTCATTTGCAAAAATCTAAGAACGCCTTGAGCTCAGCCCAAACTAAATACTTCCAGGTTAGTTGGTCGCTACCTTTTCAATTTATATCCCTTCCATGCCTGTAATGGCCAGTAAGCGTTGTTACATTCATCTTTGTCTTTCACATAGATATTATCCTTTTGACAATATTGTTCACATAATCTCGCTTCCTCCATGCGCAACCATGGAAGAAAATAGAGTAGTTTTTCCATCAACTAGTGTTTTCTGGTTATCCTATTAATCTCATATTCAGTTATTTCTCGATTTTGGGTGCTCTCACTTGTTCCATAATTTGGTTGCTTTCTCTGATGACAAGAAATAAGAGAGCTGTGGCCCTATTTCAACCAAAGAAAAATAAAATCCTTTGAATATCGTCTTGGTTGCATTCCTAGAAGCCCAGACATATAGATGGATGAAGAAACCAAACAAATTAAAAGCAGAGGTAAAACAGAAAGTAAAGAAATATAGGAAACCTTTAAAATACTATATGTGGAGTTATAGATGTTGCGAAAGACAATTGGTCTTCTTGCTATCGGTTGAGGTCGGATGAGAAGACTGTACTTAGTTTGAAAGACTGCTACTTGATAAAGAACTTGACTTGCTAAGAGAAAGAGAATAAGAATCGCTTGGTGGAAAAATTTGCTTTTACCCGATCAGCTTGAAATTGTGCGTGAGACTATATTAATAGGTTTCTATCTCTTAGGTAGCTCCCAAGGTCAATTCTTGGAAGTAACTGAAAATCTAGTAATGGTTTTTGGTTAGTTTCTCGTGTCGAAAGTTAAGTACCATGAGAATACCAGGTCCCTTCAGCTAGGTAAGTGTGCACCTAAAAGTTGGTTATGTCTATAGAGAATATCCACATGTGCTGAACAAGTTTAAAATCTGTGTGCATCTAAAAGTTGGTTATGTCTATAGAGAATATCCACATGTGCTATGTTGCTCGGACTCGGGTGCGGGATGCGGGTGTGGGTTCTTTATGTTTCCAAATTTAGGATATGGTTACTCGGCTGTAAAGGATCCGAATTTAGGACACGGGTGAAGTGACACGCTTGAGCACTATATATTACCCCATCCATCCCACTTTACATGGCCAAAATCCATCCTATATATAAGCCCAAACCAAAATATAGAAAGAAATTAGGGATTATTACAGCGGCTCATTTATTTCACACTAATCCTAACCCTGACACGCTTCTTCTCCACCCTTCTTCACCCCCTGCCGAGTCCGCCCGAAAAATGAAGGATCCGACCTATATCCGTGTCGGACACGGGTACTCCTCCATTTTTGAAGAGTCCGAGTATCATAGCACATGTGCTGAACAAGTTTAAAATCTGTGTGCTTTAGGATAGAGTCCGCTACCTCATTTCAATGTTGTTCTGTCCTGAATACATTAGGTTTTTGAGTCTGCATCCTCTTACAATATAAGTTCAATCTCACAATTTATATTTCGTGTAACAGCTTCAGGTACCAGATGAATCCCTGTCTTTTCTATTGAGCATGGGGTATAAAGAACGTGAAGCAAAAAGGGCCCTCCGCATGAACAATTTGGATGTTGGAAGTGCTCTTGATTTTCTTGCTGAGGAGAAAGATAAAAGGGCACAGAAGCGGAAGGAGGATCTCCAAAGGCAGAAGGAAATTTTGTGGGTTTTAGACTTGATTGTGCTAATTTCTGGGTTATGTTTAGTGCAATGTCTTGACAAATACTGTATGCAGAGAGCAAAAGAAATATGGAACAACTCCCCTGAAGAAAGCTGTGAATATAGAGAAGCTGAATGAATTGGTCTCCATTGGGTAAGTAGGCTGTTTGATACTTTGAATGTAAGAATATTTCTTATCAACAACTCTGCACTCATTTTCTGAAACATGTTTTTAACTGTTCCAATTGACAGGTTCCAGAAAGAGGTCGCTGCTGAAGCTCTCCGAAGAAATGAAAATGATGCCGAAAAGGCTCTGGATGACTTAACAAATCCCGAAACTAATGCTGATTTACAGGTGAGTTAGCATGTGCACTTCTCCATTTCTGTTTTTTCTTTTTATCAGAATTCCAACCATTTTTCTACTTGGGTTGTAGAACGAGGTTATCTCAAGGAAAAGGAAAAGATTGCGTGACGCAACAAAATCAGCAACTGAGAAGCTTGTATTGATGGGTTTTGATAGAGCATCAGGTACCTACTTTTCTTCATTTTTCACGTGCAATTTGTTTCCTTTATATTTTCTTCAGGCTTGTTTATTTACATCCTTCTCCTGCTGTTCTCAGTCGAAGCAGCACTTCGTACATTTGGCTCCGAAGAGCAAGCGCTAAATTATCTAGTTTCACAACCCAACAACACAAATGCTGCAAATGCAGCAGGTAGCGTAGGCGCAGACCACCAGGTTGGAGGATCAAATGCTGAAGGCAGTGGCGGCACAGATAGTGTAGGTGCAGGCGACGAAGCTGGAGGATCATTGAGTCAAAACGAGCGTGAGGAGCGGGACTTGGAGATGGAAGATGAGCTGACTGGGGAGTTGGGAAATGCAGACGCTTACTCAGACTATGATATTGAAGTCACAAAAGAAGGTGAAGCCATCAATGAGTATTTGGCATTGATCAGCTCTGCTGCTGAGAATGCCTAGAAAGTGCCATCTTCCACAAATTATTGCCCGAATCATATTTCCTTTTGTATAGTTTATATGGTAGTCTTGCGACATTCTACTGTTATCTAGGATTTTCGACTTAATAGCTGACAAGATATCTGACGGTGGTTGGTAAAACTAGTGAAATTAAATGATTTAGTTATTTTGAGTCATTATTTTAGTGCAACCGCAAATATTCAGTCATCGTTTCAGTTGTGAGCGCGATTATCAGTTCTAGAATGTTATGTTACCGGTCTTCTGACAATACTTTCGAATCATATCAATTTATTAGGTTCCATTCTGACAAATACCCAAAGCTACGAGCTCAGTTAAACAAGGCACAAAATCAAAAATTAAGTAGCTTCAGAGTTTGTCTTCGTCTACTTAATAATGGTTCCCTTTCCAAAAACACCAAAAGAAGAGAAGGGGAAATATTTATGTTTGAAGCACAACATTTATTCCACTTTTCATGGATATATATATAGGGGTTGTTTATATGAAAAATCATCCTTAAAATGGAGAATGGAGAACACATGCATTTAACGTAGAAATCAGGTGCATTTTCAGTTTAAATGAACTGCACGAAAAAAAAAAAAAAAAAAAAAAAAAAAAAAAAAAAAAAAAAAAAAAAAGTCCCCTCAAGAATTCGAACTCGGATATGCATTTATCAATCAAAGGAGATGCATCCACCGTTGATTTTCTTATCTAAGGACTGAAAGTGGTTCTCCGTTCTCCATATAAAATGAGGTTCTCATTTGAACATCTTTCTATAGAATTTGGTTCATGTAGGAATAGATATCTATTGTAGCCTTGTAGGAAGTGAGAAGTTTGTTGATTTTATGCACTTGTTCATTGAGACAGGTTCGAATCCTGGAGGGGGTGAAATTTTGATTTTTATTTCGCTCATATCTTGTTCGTTGATTTATGCTTTTGTTCATCGCTTTTATACTCTTGTTCATCATTCTCACTTCTCACGATAAAATCAATTCTCACTAGTGAACACCCATATATATATATATATATATATATATATATATGCATTTAAGATGTATAGAATGAACCAAAACTTACTGCTCTGAAAGAATACTGTAAACCTATAAAGCAATTTACTATATCTTTTAAACTAAAGAGCTACAGTATACATTACAGATGAATGCTCAGAAAGCTGATCCAACGTTAACGCCACAACGAAAATTCCCCAGCCATTTTGTTGACAGAACTCATCTCACAATAAAAGTTAGAATTCATGTTGCATATTCTTCTGGTGTGGAAGCAGGGGAATACTCGACATCAGTGACCATTGTTATCTTCCCACCTCGAGAATTGACATCCTCTGCCTGCGGCTTTTGTTCCTCCTTTTGTAGAGCATTGCAGTGAATAGTATGGGATACTGGTCTTTCTTCGTTGAACAATCTACATTTAAGATATGAGCAGTTAAAAGCTTCATTTGCTCATAAAAAGTTTCAAAAAGACCATGTGCCTCTCGTTACAAGATGATGTTTCAAACCATTTTATGAAGATAAATGATATAAGGAACTTGTATTAATGAGAGGACAAATATTAACGAAATCGTATAAGCTAGAGTGCAGTTCTACTTTGAATGATATTTTAGACCACCCATTTCTGACCACGGATACACACAAACAGCTCATATGCGTATGTATTGCAAGATATAGCAAGACAGAGTCTTACGGGTGCTTGCAAAGTGTCGGACATTGAAATGTGAGTGCATATTTGCATGTCGACAACTCTGTAATCGAACTTATCATAGCTCTGGGTTCAGAACATACAAATCTGACCTGAAATTACAAGCCAGAAGATATGATCACCCTGGTTATGGATTTGAGGTGGGCACACACAAAACAAACATTTACCTCTGTTTCTCGTGGCTGATTTGTTAAATCACAAAGGGTCCCGTTATTGAAGATATGAGCATGGTACCTGTACATTGTAACAGTAAGGTTTCCTTTAGTATTTATGCAATATTTTTCGGTAAAAATATCTGTTTCCATGCTGTCCTCTTGAGTGTAAAACTGAAATTCATACCTTTGTGATGCATCTTTAGAGCGGGGATCCTTCAATATGGATACATCGGAAAGATTTTGATTGTGACCTTCTGTAGCTTCAGCATCATATACTCCCAAGAAAAATTCTTGAACCACCTGTAAAACATGAAAGGTGAGACCTCATTATGACATGGAGTAATGACCAAAATGAGAGAAACACATAATAGACCAGAGTCACAGATATAACACAAGGATCAGTTGGTCATTTTTAAGATTAAAATGATCAGCATATCTTCAAGTATACTAGAAGTTAAAGATACATAATATTCCTAGGATGACCAAGGGTTGCTGGAAAAGTGTTACCTTCTCATCCTCCAAGTGAATTTGTCGCAATCGACGTTGATAGCAGAACTCATATGACCACCATCCCTCTTGCTGCACTCAAACATTGCAGAATGTAAGCCTATTCAAATGAGTTGAATCTTATTCTATAGAAACCAAAATATTGAAATCTCCAATATTTAAATAAATCAAAGGAATATTGATAACAGTAAGATTTAACTCATTTGTAAGATTCATTAAGCTTTAATTGTATCCTTCTAACTTTCCATGTTTTCTTCTCAAATTTTGGAGATGAAAATTTTACCCTAATAAAGCATCGATCTTTCAGCACTTCTAGAAGCTCATCTGGTGTCTTCAATTTCATATGCGTTTCAGATTCCATAATCATGCTACTTAAGTTCTGTTGAACAGCTGGCTTTCCGCTCTTGGATTTCTCAACTTTAGGCAAATAGCAAAGGAACTTTTCTCCATTCTTATTGGGCATGATAATGGACTCCTGGTCCTCATCCTGAAAAAATAGAAAATTAGCCATAAAATTTGTGCCTAAAGACATAAACTAATGAAATATTACATATCTACTCATTCAGCGATGCTAGGAAGGGTTTGATGATTTTTCCCTTTTCTCTAACATGCTTTTCTCTCTCATTGTTGTATCAGAGCTTAAGCGAAAAATGCAATCACATGTTGAACAGTTATTTCAATAAGGATTAGTATTATATTCAATTGCATTAAAGAACAACAATCACACATATCATATATTAATTTAGAAGCAGGTACATAATGTCCATCATACAGCATGTTGCAAATAAAATATACTCCACTTTTAATTGCTCTCTCCAAAGTGCTAAATAGATCCTCTTCCACTCTTAGAAAGGTAAGGTGTAAGTTAAGCCAAAATATTGCTTGCTAATCTTAGCTCCTGTAAACGAAGGCTCACAGTACTTAATGATAGTTAATCCATGATCTTAAACCTCTCAATGGTGTCATTAGTAGTGAAAATTTGAAACCAAAAGCATCTTTTTCATAGATGCGGTTCTCTATGCTACAACTTTTACTTCAAATTACTATACATGCTGCCACAGCCAGTAAACAGTTTTGAAGAACCATTTGGAATAGGGAGCATGACGTAAGTACTAAAAGGATTTTTAAGAGTGTCTATCTTCTGTAAAGAATTCTGACCCCCAAAATGAAACCAGTAATATTTATCTACCAACATTTGATAGATCTGGTGACTTTCTCTTGAGAACTGACTCAATCATGGTGAAATATTTGTGCAGGCAGTCTAGGACAAATTTATGTTCTTGAAAAAGTAGTAGCATAACAGGATATTTTGCCACCGATTGGATATCCAAGCAAGTCAGGCAGTAACTACAGTTCAAGTTGTTCCACAACTACAAAATGTCAACTCTTGAGCAAGTAATAGCAAAATAGGATATTTTCCAACCGATTGGATGTCCAAATAATTTAAGCCGTAACGATGGTTTTAAGACACCACAAGATGTCCCACGTCTACGAAATGTCAATCTGAAAGTGATGACTTCATCTTGAAAAAGTTAAGCAATGATACACAAAACAAAAGGTTCAATGATAATCTCTCAGTCTTAAGATACTTACTGGAGGGAAAGGTGAATCCTCCGTATGGAATTCAATTTTGAATTTTGGATCCCGAGAGCTCCGACCAAAGTTACTACCTAAATCCAAAGATACAAAGAAAAGGAGTTGGAGAGTATCGCAGACAGGGAAAAGACCTCTGTGATGGGGGAGATTGAACTTTGGGAACAATCCGAAACCTCAGGTTCAAGAAGACATCACATGCTGCAGTTGCATCATAATTACTCTAGTAAGAGAATTTTGTAACAAACTACATTGTCCTCGTTACAGACACACTAACATATTTGTACGTATTATCTCAAACACCAAGCATACAATCCAGTTTAAATTTGATGAACAAATTTACAAATTAGATGGTTCAAAGCAAGTTGTCTCTTCAGTTCTAATTAATTGATTTATTAGCTTCACATAGTTCTGCAGGAGCTCCAGACATTCCCAGTTGATATATTGAAATTCAATCATAAAACAAAATATTATATCTAACTATAGATTGCAAATTCTAGCCAACCGAAAAAACGTTTAGAACAATAGGCATTATATTTCCCTGATTCCAATTCTATCCAAAAATTTATAAAATTCTCCAGAATATAGAAATTCTTTCCTGAGATGGTATAAAAAGTAAGAGCCAAACGTTTGCAGAAGCACTACCAATTAAGTAGCTACAGAGATTGAGATTGAGCATATTCGAAACTTAACAGCAGTAAATTCTATGGCCAGACAGAAAATTTTATTTATTGATACCTGTATGAGCTGCAATAGTCTGATCGGAGAATGCGACGTCGCATAGGAGAACAGAAACAAGAAGTGCGGACACCCACCACTTCGTAAATCTCATGGTTTTTGGTACTCACCTTTTTGAAGATGAAACTTTTGAAGCCCTAATTTAATTTTTTCCCCAAACGAAGACGGTGATCGGAATACGAGAACCGAGTAGTTTATGAGTTACGACTGTGCTGACACTAATACTTTCACACGTTATTCAGCCAATAGAACTCAGCCATGTCAGCAGGCCAACCGCTGAGCCACGGTTCAGTGTTTTCACTCTTTTTCCTTTTCTTTCACTCTCGTGTTTTCTTTTTCTTATTCATCCAATCGATACAATGCGGACGAAAATTATGCATAATATTATTATTATTTACGAAATTATATAGCGTGAAAGATATATGAGGGACGCTCCCCTGCAGCCGGCCACAATGTTGTGGTCGGGTCGGATCCGGGTCAACTGGGCGGGTTTGACCTGGTCAACTTTTTTTTTTTTAATTTTTTTTTAAGTATCATTTTTTATACATCGGAGTACCATTTAGGGGCGCGACAACAAATAATAGGG
>JAYJMF010000056.1:5605213-5624180 GCA_036873715.1 Salvia sclarea
ATTAATATTATGAGTTACTTTACATAAAAACATAAGGTAAAATTGTCCCGTGCATCGCACGGGCACAAATGCTAGTTTGGGATAAATTTCAAACTCTATTGAAGTTGTCATGTTCTATGTCAACTTGATGCAACGTGAATGCATGCAACATGAAGAATACAGTGAAAGCTCGAAGAATTGAAAGATAAAAAAGTGATAAATCTCAATTTTATAAAATATCAAACAATTGCGTTCAACAGGCGGCTAACAGATGTTATATACTAGGGAGAATAAGCAATTTAATCCCCAATGTTGACACCGAAATGAAACTAACCCCTCGTCGTTTGGAAACTTGCGAACACATCCCCGACGTACCGATTAATACGCAGATTAGTCACGGTTTTGACGGAGAGGCAGACGGCCGTTTGATAAATTTCGATTTTTTAAAAAATTTATTTAGCTTTCGCTGTTTGGAATTTGATAGATTTCTGGTGCGGTGTAGGTCGGCGGCTCTATGGCTCCGCCACTGGTGGATCGGAGCGGCAGCGGTGAATCTACCGTCGGCGATGCACCGTGGTCTCCGACGCCGTTTTTGGCCAAGACGTATCAGCTCGTTGACGACCCGACGATCGATGACGTCAGCTCTTGGAACGAAGACGGATCTACAATACTTTTATCGTTTGGAATCCGACAGAGTTCTCTAGAGATTTGCTTCCAAAGTATTTGAAGCACAATAATTTCTCCAGTTTTGTTCGCCAGTTGAACACCTACGTAAGCTTCGATGTTTGGATTATCTGAATTTGTGGTTAAATTTTCTGTTTTAGTTGTTGACAAAATTTTCCCGTTGAATTCTTAGGGGTTCAGGAAGGTTATGTCGGATCGATGGAAATTCTCTAACGAGTGCTTTTGGAGAGGTGAGAATAAGCTTTTGTGCGACATTCAACGCCGGTAAATTGCGCCGACGACATCGTCGGCCGTAGTGGCCGCAACAGCAGCGGTAATTCCAAGTATATCCATGCCGCGGACGGTGTCTTCGTCTGATTCCGGCGAAGGCCTAAGGCGTTTCTCCTCCTCAACGCGGCTCTGCCGCTCCTCGTTTGCGTAGCGGCGGCGCCGCTCAGGCGGCATGCCGACGTCGGGAAATCGAGGAGGCTGGTGGCGGGATTCGTCACGTTGTTCGTGATTACGGCGGTCGCCGGTGGCTTCCCCGTGGTCACGAGCTTGATTCCTAGGGTACTGCCGTCGATATCGGTCCTCGTGGGAATCGTCATGTTTTTGCTATTGCCTGTTATGACGTCGACGGCGGAGGAGATTGGGGAGGCATTGCAGCAAAAGTGTTTGATTGTTGGGGGACCCACCAAACAAATTAAAAAAGAAATTTATCAAACGGCCGTCTGCCTCTATGTCAAAACCGTGACTAATCTGCATATTAATAGGGACGTCGGGGACGCGTTCGCAAGTTTTCAAACGACAGGGAGTTAGTTACATTTCGGTGTCAACGTTGGGGACTAAATTGCTTATTGTCCCTATATACTAACCCTAAACGCCGAAATTACAAGAAATAACAAAAAGGTCCAAAACATAATACCGAAATTGCAAAATAACCCCGAAAACTCTAAAATTGCAAAATTAGACCCTCTAAACGATGGAATTTGTCCGAAATCCGCCTTCAGTCATGGCAAAGCGATGAGTATTGCCTGGAACGTCGTTTCCACCCGAAAAACACTAAGCTCTCATCAAAAACTGAAACTTCTGGAAATTCTTCGGATGATCTGCACGTTGCATAAACTTTGCCGCAATTGGCGCCGCATCACAATTTCTTTTACCATGTTAAAGACAAAATTTGGCATATATATATATATATATATATATTTGTAATTAATGTAGACAACTAATCAAAGATATATTATTCAAACGTATATAAATTCTGATCAAGGCTATAAAACGTGGATATGTTTTCTATCGTTATAAATACCCTTAATTAATTAGCTACCCGACCCGCCGGAATCAACAATTATGCATGTGCAGACCATTGTTATCTGACATTGAAAGTTGAAACATCGGATTATGTTCCTCATTTCCTAACTAATATCACTACACCAATTTACTTTAACATACTAAAATATGACCACGAATATATATATTAGTAATCAATAATGAACTCTTGAACAAATGTCCCAGGAATTAATTTTAATTCCCTACAAACGCATCAAAAGATAAAAAGAAAGAAAGAAATCCCTATCAATCAAAAATAAGAACAATAAGTTGAAGACAACAGTTCTGAGCAATTAAAAAGGAAATGGCAGAACAGTTGAAAAATGGCCAGTACACCTCTTGGTTGTGTAGTAAGACAAAGACAATAACTAATTCCCAAAAAAATAATAAAACTAATTCCCAGAAATCAGTATGTCATTGTTCCTTAATGAACTAGTCTTCTCCAGACAGGAAAAAACCGAATTCATCATGCACAAAAATTGCTGACCTATTTTCAGCTCTTGCATTATATTAATATTTAACTGACAACCAGTGTCGCTTTAAGAATGCTTAATTACTTACTCTATCCATCCGCATTTTTATAAATGTCATACTTTATCTTTTCTTTCTTGTATATTTTATTTCGTATATCAATACAAATATAATTTTTCAATATTACGCTCACATCATTATAAATTCTTTACTTTTTCAATTTTAAATGCAATAATTAAGAATAGATGAAGTAGACTTACATTTTTGTTTCTATTTCTTATAAGGTACAAAATGTTTATGTACCGGAATCATTGACAAAATAATTATGAAAATTAGGATCCAAGTCCCTTTTGTCCATTAATTTTAATTATATTTGACAGCTTAAGAGGGAAATTGTACGAATTGGCATGACACTAAAACAATTAAATCTTTAATTGTTTTAGAATAAATATAAATCTATTTAAATTACATCACATTTCCTCCATCCATAAAAGTTGTCTTATATTTTTTTGGACATTTTTATTACTTAATGTTATAGAATATATAGAATGTATTGACCTATCTTATATATGTGATGTCTAACCTTAACCCTAACCCTAATAGCTCCCTATAAATAGAGGCTTTAGCCCTCATTGTAATATACACTTGTATTCTTATGAATACATTATTATTCTCTCTACTTGTTATCTCTACATTATTCTTTCTAATTTATTACACTTTTTATACAAGCGGCATTTGTTACCAAAAACAAAAGGAAGTACATATAAGGGAAATTAGGTTGGGCCGTTTTATTGTATATAGCCCAAAACTAGAAGGAGAAAAATTGAAACTCTTGTTTGTTTGTTTGGATTTGAGTCATTTGACAATCCTATGGTTGTATGATTTCTATCCCCTCAAAGAAAAAAAAGGACACGACAATTGTATAACTATGATTGAGTTTTTTTTATTTTCAACCTTATGAAGTCCATGAAATGCACCTAACTAATCAAAAGCTTGTCTTAAAATTTTCAAATAGATTATAGCCATATATATTGCTCTATGTTTCTATAAACTAATCTCAAAATTACTAATACATCTAGCTACTTTGTAAATGTCTCATTCCTCAAAAGATTAAAGTGCATGTAAAGGTTTGCACAGTTAAGACATTGGTAGATATGCATACAGGTGAGGACGGGATGAATTTTTGTAGTAATACTTTTACTCTTACATGATCTTGAAATTTTGGAATTTGTGCAAATTATTATACAAAAGTCCTCGTCGAAATGTTTTAGAAAACATATCCCATATGAGAGATTTTTCTATCGAAATGTTTTAGAAACCATATCCCACATGAGAGATATTTCTATGTACGTCCATGAATTTAAATGTTTTACTCATGGATGAGATTAGTTATATGGTGTTAGATCCTGTAAAATAAATTACTTCAATATTTTTACTTCAAAATTACAACATATACAAGATCATAGTTTTTTGTAATAGTATTTCGGCACACCCATCCTTCAAATTCACAAAGGTCATAAAAAAATCTCATAGTATTTCCTTCTTCTAATAATTTCAAAGGCGATCAAACTTTATTTCGGCACATCCATCCTTCAAACTTTAGCTTACCTTCGGCATATATATTGATTGGATGATCGTGCATCAAGAGATAAAACACATTCTTTTTGGAGAAAGAATTCCGTTTTATAATTATATATCTGTATCTATTATTTGATCCATATATTGGAAATATTAACGGAGATATATATGAGTTAGTGTAAATTTATCTATACATGTCGAGTTTTGAATTTTGATATTTATTTATTGCATGGTTCATTAATACTAATCTGTTCAGATTTGTATGTACGTAGTAGTTTATCTTTATGTGCATGTGCATGAGCATGAGCATGATATGTGTAGGTTCCATTTTATATTATTACTATTGCTATGAACATAAATATTTTATATTTATATATTCTAAGATATGCATGCAATATCGTTTCCCCTTATCCCAACCGCAATTCAAAATAAACAAACAAAAGCTATCATGTGGAAATGATGATGGTACATTAAATTCGAATAAATAATTAGATGTATCAAAATAATTACACTCAAATGCAATACCCTCATCAACTCTGCTGAAAACGACACCACATTAATGAGCTTAAGTATTAAGGACACTCTCAGTAAGGATAAACTCAACTATAAAAGGGTGTGTGCTTCTAGTTTTTAAGATATAAAGATTGACGTAAATACGATCCTGTGTGGTTGTTGGGATACTATTTTATTTACATATCTACCTAATAATGTTAAATTATTGTACTTTCAATATAATCAACATATTGGATGCGATTATGGATGCTCGAAACCGAATTCTCACATAAAGGTACGTAGCTTATGTATAAGTCGTTTTGCACTTTTCCATTTTTTTCAATATATTTAAGTCGTTTTATCTTTTAATCCACGACTTGCCCTTGTCTTTTCAGTTTATTTATTAATTATTTAATCCATATTCACTCATATTGAGAAAAAACGGTGTTTTTCTTCTTTTGTCTTTATAAATAACTAGTGTATGCTTAAGTATGAATTGCATTAATTAGGGGCTAATATGGGATTCATTTTCATTATTAAAATTTGTGCCAAAGTCATAAACAACTTATAAATAAAATCGGATGGAGTATTTTATTTTATTTTTGTAATTTGTGGGGCAATAATTAAAGTCTCTACGACGCCTATCATTGATGGTGTGTATGTTGCTTTTGATGAAGGTACTTAACAGATGAGAAGTTAATAGAGGTAAATACCATATAAATTTTTGTTGCGACCTCCTAGTTAGTGCAATCAAGATGGAGAATGAAGAAACGAAAATTAAGAAGCATACAGTAATTGCTAAGTTCTAACACAAAGACACCTAATGCAAAATTCATCCAATTCCAAGCAGGCAAGCAGTAAATCTCTTATACATATAAGAGATCTAGTAATTGCATGGTAGATTGCTTGTGTTCAAATGAGATATTTGTCACATTTTGCTATGTTACATAAATAGATGAATGACATGTGGCAAATTCTAAGGTTTAAAAATTTCAAAGGTTATGGTAGATATTTTTCTTATATAAATCTTAAATTTTGCCATGTGTCCATTATCTACAATTACAATAGAAGACGTCATATTGAAACACCCAAACTCTCGTGTTTAGCTAACTTTATCTAGTATGCATGTTGGATAAGGCTCGTAATTTTTGAACTCGGAATTCTCTCTATCTTGAATAAGAGATTTAAACTCGGAGAGCATAAAGGATGAAAGCATCTGCAGCTAAAAATGCTAAAGCGCCAACATGCTGATTAGCAGCATGGCTCAGCCAGGAAGCAAATGTTGATGGGGCCGATGGGTCTGTCAACACCCCTGCAATCATGTCAAAGTTTCTATATGAGAGACTAAGATAATACCACAAACCAAATGAAAAGGAATTCTCACTTGTCAAAGCTACTACACCAGATATCAGCAGTGCCACAACTTCTAGCATAACAAACAAGACAAAATCCCTCAGGTTTTTCTGTCAACAAGCACCAACATACAGTTCAGATTAGCATCAGTTTTAGATGTCCATTCTCACAAGTATGAGAATCTAAATGCAATCTATAAAGAGAATTATAAGATTCGGCACAAATAGGAAAAAAGTATATGTAAAAAAGCACCTTGCCAATGCAATTGGACATCCATGCGGAATGATGGTCGAACTGTTCAACACAATGATCACATTTGGAACAATGTTTTGCGCGAAGAGGTCCAACAATCTGAGAAAAAACAAACTTGAATCTCTCATGAAGGAGAGTATATACTTGTTGGCAGGATCATTTTGTCCGCTTTGATGGAGATGAACAACAATGCAAAATAATACCTTGCAAGTTGCACAGAGCTGAGACCAATTCCCTTTAACCAACATAGGATTATTTATTTCGATCTTCAAAAAAGGCTCCTACAGAGAATCAAGAAATTCAATACCAGGAAACACTGCACATCCATGAAAAGGCAAGCTATTGCATTTAACTAAAGGTAGGAGACAGATATATAATGCATACTTACTACATCTTTCATATTCTCTGGATCATCTTCATTAATTCTGATAATAAAGCCAGGGTCCTTCCTGCATTTTAGAAGCACGCAAAAATATTTTAGGCTCACTAGCAATCCAGTTATTGTACAAACAACATTTTGACAAAACCTGTTGAAAAGATAGGAACATTTAGGTAAGTTTTAGCAACACAATACCTCACAAAACATCGAAATAATCAAGCCAAAAAAATGTATATTAAGATCAGTACCAATTAACAGAACATAAGAAACCAATTGGCCTGTAGAAATAGCTGTTTTTTGCATCTCAATATAAAAAAGATTAGACATTATTTGAACATCATAAAATAAAAGGATATAAATACTTACTAACATATCAGAATATGATCCATATACAATTTTTTTTTAAAAAAGCTAAATGAACTATTCCTAAAAATTGCATAAAGTAGATAACATTTCTTAAGTGTTACCTGCTACATCTAAAACCGAGAACTAGACCTGCTGATGCCAGGATCACACCCATCCAGGCAAAAATACCAAAGCCAACTGTTAACCTTGGCAGATTTGAAGCTGCATAGACAACCAAATACATAGATTAATTCTTATGTTGAATAACAAACAGATTATGAGATTAACATAGAAATGCACGACCCAGATTAGTATTGAGATATACCCATAATAACTGAATGTATATATGCTGCAAGCATCATGAAAATTATACACCAAAGAACTGGAGCAAGCCGTGATTTTGAAAGTTTATCCCCTCGTTTGTCAAACAACCTTCTAGCGTTTCCCTGCAAATCACATCCACGGAATCACTAGGTCAAGATTAGTTATTACATAAAATGAAAACTGAAAATTGAACTATAAGTACACGCACAATTGATTTTGAAGTTAAAGAAAATTTTTAATTAACAAAGAGTATCAAGACACTGTTGTATCCTATCTTTGATGATTAAGAATGATAAGAGTAATCCAGTAATATTAATCTAAGTAAAGCATGAAAATGACCATAATGGACAAACCTTCAGTAATTTAATTGCAACTACTGAAGAATAAAAGATAATTTCTAGAAAAATAGTTTTCGGAGTACCTACAAGGAAAATTGCAACTTCTGTATGATTTCTATCAGCAGCAAGCTGTGCAGGTGTAACGCCAGTCTCTTCTGTTACCATCAAATCTTCTTTCTTCCCTGCCATCACCAGAACAGTGCATGCTTCAAAGTTACCCCTAATGGCAGCCCAATGCAGCGGGGTGCAACCTAAATGATAAAAATACACATCAGAAGCTTATGAAGCGGATAGTGGGCCACATTTATGACAATCTAAATACAGAAACAACAAATAGGACAAGGAAATACACAAAAACACATTCAGTTTGGAGAATTCCAGCTAACCTTCTTTATCTTGCCGCACTCTATGAGCATCCAAGTATAGCAAAAGGCGGATGCAATCAGCAAATCCCTTGTAAGCAGCCCTACAGTCATCATCAATAAAATAAACTAACTAACTTTAGTAAACCAAAACAACCGCTTAAAAGACTAACAAGCAAGAAAGAGAAATAAAATGCCAAAAACTTCAACAAAGACAATGCTGAGGTTAGTCACCATATCAACTTACATTGAAATAATAATTACACTTTAACAAAAAGTCCCAAAAATAGAAGAATGAAAAAAAAAAAAATCACAAAATTAAGAGTACAGCATATATTTGGTATATTGTATTATGTTGCTTCATGCATATTGAAAGTAGTAGCATGATATATAGCAAACAGCTTAAGAGCTTGTTTTACTCTATTTTAACACTCATCACAATTCAACTGAATGTTGAAGTTGTTGTTATAATACAAGAGACATTAATGCATGTGATCCATCAAAAGTCTCCATGAACATGGCTCAGGTGTATAAGGGAGACATTAACATTATATGAACAATTAAGGACAATAGAAATAGCAGATACAGCAAGTGCCCAAGTGATAAATAATCTTGACCACAACCAAAAAGGGAGACCAGATCAGCAGTCTATATCCAAAATTATCTAGAAAGAAGGTGCCTACTATAAGAACCCAAAATACTCATACCAACACAACCATGAAGCCCCCAGAAAATATATACCAGTGCAATGGGCTTCTTCCATCATTATCAAGAACATCAGCATCAGCACTCCACTTTGTGACAATGTGATAAACGAAAGCTGTCTGACCATGCTGTGTTGCAACGTGTGTTGTCTGTAACCAGAGAAAGTGTGAGAATGAATATTTCAGAAATGTGAAAACCTCACATATGCAGGAGCAACAACAAAAGATTGGATACATATCACTAAAATGAACATAGACAGAACGCAGATGTCCGGACTCAGAACAAAGCTTGAGTGCAATCCGATTGTGCAAGAGCGAGGCCATAACTATCATCCTCAAAATTCGTTCTTAGAACTTCTAGCTCTAGGAAAACCATGTTCTACCAAATCCAGATAATCTTTCACTGACTTTTAGTATAGAACTCCAATGCTCAAGTCCAAACCTTAAGAAATGACTGGGAAAGAACATATTTTTTATACCTTTTTGGCTCTTGCAACTTGTGAATTACATATACATCTGGTAATTATATACATCTTCTTCCATAACTTTGAAATAAATGGCAATCAGACACCTATATACTGCCCGTGTCTGAAACACCAAATACAACTTTGCAACAAAATGTGATAATTATATTTCAAGAACATGATATGATTAAGTAGTCTTCTCACTTCTGCATAGGTTCATAAAACTTTTATTCATAATTATTTGCAATCAGTAAAACCTGAAAACCGTTAACATCGGCAGCACTGAGACAAGCACCCTCCTGCAGCAGAAAGTCAGCAACCTCAATTGAACCCCTCACTGCACTCCAATGCAGAGCTGTTACTCCTTTATGATCACGTGCATTAATATCACCTCCATGCTGTGAACAACACAATCAGATAACACATATCAGAGATGTCAATGAATTACAGCCAGTTTACATCCATAAATTCTAAGAAAGATTGACATGAAACAAGAAGTAGAAGAATTTAGATGATCAATATCAATATACACAATACAATG
Organism: Salvia sclarea; assembly: GCA_036873715.1. Taxonomy (NCBI): domain Eukaryota; kingdom Viridiplantae; phylum Streptophyta; class Magnoliopsida; order Lamiales; family Lamiaceae; genus Salvia; species Salvia sclarea. The sequence goes on from JAYJMF010000056.1 coordinate 5,614,791, forward strand.
CATCAAAAGGAAAAGGTGAAGCTTCTCCTGCATATTACCTAAATCCAGAACCCATTCCCAAACGCGTTGTCGAGGTACCTGAATAATGTAGCGAGCTTCGGCTGTTCGATTATTAAGCGCCGCCCATTGTAGGGCGTAGTAGCCGACGGCGTCGGGCTCCGCGACAGAGCAACCCTCACTCTCCACTAGTCTCTGTAGCTTCTCCATATCCCCATAGGCAGCGGCCGTGTAAATATCGTTCCTCAAGCTCTCGTCCTCCGCCCGATCATCCCTCGTTTCCACCTTCTCCACAACTTCGATCTCCGATGCCATAAACAAATTATTTGTTGTTTTTTCGCGAAGCGTATGTAGCACACCGAGTTTTCCTCGTCAGTTTTCTTGAGGGAAGGGTCATGCTTTTTAACTGTTTTTTGTCTCACAAAGTTGACGATGGATACTTTTAGTTTTAATATTTAGCACTAACTCCTCCCATAGTGTCACATAACATCATTTTACACTAATTAAAATAATGTGCAATTTTACTTCTTGTACCCATAATTATTACAAAAATAAAAAATTTGTAATGATTATGGGAATATTTTTGAAAAAATTACACTATATTTACATTGATACTCGAAAGAAAACAATATAAAAAATAGGAAGGGAGTAGTTGTAATTGTAACTTGTGTTGCTTATTAACTTCAAATCACACATCATGTGATATTGGCAAATATAAGATGTCCATTATACTGTATTATATATTTGAAAAGAAAAAGAACTTTATTAAGCAAAGAGCACAAGGAGTGGCCGAAAGCAGAGACAACATCACACCTAAGCTCTTGACGAATTCAACAAACCCAATTCCACAAGAAGCATTTTGTCATTTGCCGCTCCACATTCTCAAAACACCCATTCATTTTTCAAATTCCTATTTTGAAAGAGCTGAATAAATTAATTATTCATATAAAGAAATTTACAATGTTATTATATCTTAAGAACCAGAGGTTATTCATTCATTTCTCCTTTCTACGTCTTGCTTCCTTGGTGACATCTCTGCCATTTTGGCTGATTCCAACAGATATTTATAATGACTCGCCAATCGTCTAATCTACCTCCATGTTTCAAAGGGATTGGCAATAAATAGCCCCATATTAAATCTGTAATATATTACTCAAATGCAAAGCATCACAACATGGTACAAGGAGTACCAAGGCAAGTCGACTAAACTAGTCGGTCCCCCACAGATTACAAAGATCTCGCCTAGCAATTGGCATATAGTAGGATATGGTCACATTAGTTCTTTTCTACTTCTTTTTGTCGAATAAGTCACATTTAAAAAGAGATTAACTTATCATGCTTTTATATTTTTTTTAAAAGGAAAAAGCTTTCCAAATCAGATTATGCAACATTAGAATTCTAGAAAAATCATACTTTCAAATAATAATTACAATGCGAAAGATAATAGTGAAATTAGCAAAACAATGAACCACTCAGAGATTTTCGCTGGACATGAGAAAATTCTCAAACCACATGTTGCTTAGCATGCGCAAAAGCTTCCATCAAATCATCGAGCTGAGTCTAAACCAAAACAAAAATCTCAAATAACATGAATAGCAAGTAGAGAATTGGTGAGAAGATGTGATGATCCAATCATTTCCAACAAAAACAAATTCCAAGGAGCATAGCATGTCATGTACCTTTCATTTCATGAATAATCAGAAGCAACGTCATGTTTTAAAAAAAAATAAAAAACAGATTTTTATAAGCATATATACTATCACCAAATATTAAAAAGAATTGTTATAAGCAGAGCAAGTATAAGTCTACATATAAAACAGGTTTAGAACGGATATATGAATCAAATAAAAGTCTCAGCATTAACTGTTAAATGTTTCCTCTCACTTGTGCAAATAAATGACCAAGACAAATCACAAACCCCTAATTCAAAAGAGAAAATCACATGAGTCAATCTTTCATAGCTATTAAAAAAAAAAGGATATTCGAAAATATTTTCTATGTGACCGAGTGACGTTAATTTTAAAATCAGAGATGCTAAAATGAAAAAGAATCACCGAATTTGACGGCAAAACGCGTGTCTCTCACTCGAAGAAAGCGCGTGGGCCTAAACAAAAGTCTCAACGGCCCAATGACGCGCCCCAGTTAATCCGACGCTGGATCCTAAGCAGCTCAGAATCAAAATTCAAAAACCTTGCAGCCTGCCCCTCACAAATGTGCAGAATTGCGTTTGCCACCCCAAAAAACCCTAGAGTCTTCCCATCAAAAACCTTAGTCAAAGTATATTACTATTATCTTTTTATTTATTTTTCCTTTTCTTTTTTCCAAATTTCCTCTCTATCAACACTCTCTTTTGGACGCATCTGCCCGAATTCAACCCTACCCAAGAATCCCTTCTCTCTCTCTAACCCTTCTACTGCTAGTTTCTCTCTCCTAGACTTCTGATTTTCCTGCTTTTCCTTTTCTCGTTTTCTCGACATTCTTTCACTTTCCCAGCAAAGATTTTTAGTGTGTTTGTAAAGGATTGTTTAGGAGTAAATGGAGGTGGCAAAGCTGAGCTCTGATGTGAAGCAGCTGACCCTCTGCTCATTTGTTGAGGCTGCTGTGGTTAATACTCTTTTCGCTGCTCAAAATTCCCTCACTTGCCTTCTCATGCTGGTGAATACCTTTTCCTCAATTTGATTTTTTTTTCCCTTTCAGCCTTTATGTTTGGTTTTCTGTCTAAGATTCCAAATTTGTTTGAGGGCTTTTCAGATTTTCATGCGGTTTTGACTTTTTAGTAACTGGTTTGCTGCTTATATATTATAGCCTTGTTTATTTGCTGCTGGGTGCTTTCTTGCCCCCTTTTTATTCTGAATTGGGTGGTTGTTTTGGTTTATAGGTAGTAATTGAACATTATAACTGAAGGGTTTGTACATTCCTCGTCTCTTCTTATGGTGTGTTAATGTTGTTAGAAGTTGAGTTCATGTTATGAAATACGTTGTAGTTATAAATGATTTGTCATCTCTACTTGTTTAGCGTTGGAATACTGCTGCCTTGGAGATGTGGAAACTTTGGGTTTGATGTTGTTGAATTTGACTACACTTTTAGGCTAACTGCAATTCTGTTTTATTGTAGAATCTCTTATTATAGCTTGTCGTAACTATTATACTAATAAAATTGTTGGATGCCATGTTATGTTAATGATTCGAGGAGAATCTAACTCATATATGATATAACTATGCCAACAAACTTTGGTTGCTTAAGTAGCTTAAGACTCCTAAGATTTGGTTGCACAAACCAATATGTTTCTTATAAACTGTGCCATAGAGACCATAGGGGCTCATTCTCTCCTACGAGTACTAGTTAGGTAATTTTTATTTTTATTTTTACTGTCACAAATTTATTTGATTCTGTGAATATGAATTTTGAAGACTTCAACTTTGAAACGAGAAACTAACCCGGCAGTATGCCATTCATGTAGTGTCTTGGTGATGAGGATTTCATATTTCTTTGTATAGTGGTTTTTGTAATGAAATCTTGTTGCTTTGTCTAATCATTGCTGTCCTCACTTATGTTGCTGGTGTTTTTCTTTTGTCCCCATAAAGAGCAATATCAACATATGTCACTGTGGACAGCAGGCAGTGTGTGGGAATCTCATCGCAGTATTCCTTTCCCTTTCTGTTTTAATTCCTAACCTTTCTCGTTGACAAGTTGCTTATCAAGTGCTTATGAACATTTACCATTGAATTCTGCTGTATAGACGCTGCTGCTTCCAATGTGTGGAATCTGGAATTGCAAAAGAACCTTTCTATTAACTTTTTGTGGTATTAGTCAGCAATCCAAATCTGTAAAAATAGTGTTGTTCTATTGTTTAGTTATTGGTTTTGTCGTGCTTAAACCAGTCAGATTTGGCTTTTATAGTGTTGTTTTGGAAGCCTCACTAATTATAATGGTCTTTAACAGACTAGCTCGCTGCTGAATGACGAACTACCTGACTGGATTGGGAAACGGTAATCTTGATCTCTCCCCAAAATAAATCTGCATGCAAACATGGGAAACCTAAACGAATTTAACTATTTGTTATCAGGTTTCCATTGGAGGAGCTTCATAGACTCGAAAAGCCTGGGCTTGAAAACAAAGATGGAAGTGATACGGAGGATGACGATGAAGAAGACGACGATGACAATGCTGAGCCTGATGATGATGCTGGCGACGAGGACTTCTCAGTTGGCGAAGGAGGTGAGGATGATGATGAAGGTGATCCCGAGGAGGATGCTGAGGCAAATGGTGATGGAGGGAGTGACGACGAAGATGACGATGACGACGATGGTGATGACGACGATGAGGATGGGGACGATGATGATGACGAGGATGAGGAGGAAGATGAGGACGAGGAGGATCAACCACCGGCCAAGAAGAGGAAGTGAAGTGGGGTTCAACCGCTTTAGAGGTTTGTGTTGGGTGGGAGTGTGTATTAGAGTGAGGTTAATCTAGCGTGTCTGTGTTTTTACAGAGTAGGAAATTTGACCATGGTTTATGAGAATGAATTTTCATTATTAGACTTGGACGGAATGTAAGATGCTCCCATTGTGGAGATGACAATTCTGGAATATTCTATGGTAGCTGTATGATTTTTAATTTCAGATCTTGTGTTTCATTAAACAAGGAATTTTTGAGGAAGCTAACTAATTTAACAATGAATACGGCATCTATTTTTGTATAAAGGCTGTGAAAATGACATCAGTTCTGGAACTATTCATGAGCTATTTGATACTACTTGATTTAAGAAAATGCTGTCTCTAATTTGCTCGCTTATGAGTTTAAACAAGTTTGACTTGATTATTTGCTAATTTGAATTCTTTCAAGAATAAATGTGCACAAGCTAACTTTTTAAGATTCAATTGGAGCTTCTTTTGACTTTGTTCAACAAACTAGCTGAACTTTAATTGGATTTAATAGGACATAAATACTTTATAATAGTAAAAGATAAAAAATATCCACAGATGATAGGAAGAGAAAGTTACCAAAAAGCAATATGTTGCGAGACGCAGCATATTCTAAAATCAATACTAGAGTCTAGAGAGGGCTAAAACGAGAATCTGTTCAAGCTATAGACTTATTTGCCTCTATCAAATGGTTCAAGATTCCTATAGCATTTATATTTCATCAAATTACTAAAAAGAAATCCTTCATCAAATCTGAAATTGTCAATTGCTCACACTTCGTACAGATTTCCGATCTGTTATCAAGAATAATTACTAGTTCAGCAATCTGACAACTATAATGGATAAGAAGTATTATTATGCAACTAAAGTGAATAAGACCATTTTCATTTGAATATTTGATACTTCAAGAGTATATATAACTCCGATAGTGACATCCCATAAAGTCAAGAAATGAAGATTTATTCAACCCTCCACAATGGTAAGAAATGAAGGGAAAACTAGAGCATCTCCAAGAAGTATCCTCAAGACAAACAACAAATGATAGAATTGTAGATATTTCCCGTGGCACCAAGATCGCATCTAAAACACGGCCAACTAGAAACGCGAAGCAGCTTGCCATAAGGAAACGTTTTTGCCGACTCTATGTTTAATACCCAGCCAGGACCTGAAGCAAGAAAAGAAAGCCTTCTCATCTCGGTCAAGCAATGACACACATCACGAATGAAGTCCAGGCAGACAAGAAAAATATGCATATCAACAGTAGCATCGACTGTCGACATAGATCATACAGCCAACTATAGATGTCAGAAAGAATTGACAGAATAGTTACTTAAGTAACTGCTATAACACTGGTGTGAACAAAATCACAAAATCACAAACAAATCAATATAGCAACACTAGCAAGTTAGAAATACAGACTGATGGAAGAGATCAGGTCCACTCAAACTCTATGAATGTTAGCAGTCATACAATGAAACAATGTTATCATATTTGAGCCTACATTCTCAAATATGAGAACTGCTTTACACATTAATTTGGTTGCAGAAAATCCTCACATTTGAAAATTCCATATGCGATCTCGTTTCATTTGATTCAGATAGAACCAATAAACATCAAGCTCATTAGTATATCTACCACTAACAAATAGCATGCTCTAATACATCTTTCACAAAAATATACTCATGACACTTCCTAGAACACCCAAAAAGAGTTCAAACTTTTGAACTAATGGCATATTCAATAGATTTTCATATCTGAACTAATCCAAGACAAATTTTGAAGAAAAATAAGTGATTACTAGCATACGGTAAGACGATCAAACATGTACAAAAAATTACTAATATTCAACAATATGCATAAGAGAAGTTCAGAAATGAAGCCAAAGTGGCAAACTCTTCAACATATGCATAAGAGCAAACATGTAACTTTGAAAGATGACATTAGAATCGACCAATAAAAACAACCAACTAAAACAAAAGCATAGCAAGATAACACATAAAAAATATCCTCAAAATTCTCCACAGTAAAATCAATATAATGGTTAAATATATTATGGCATTTGGGAACTGCGATTCACTTACTAAGATGGCAACTTTTGAGCACGAAATATAGCAAACTTGGACATGACAGAATGGGAGTATTCAATTCCATTTTCCTTCAAGAAGTCAGTGATCATCCCCTTAACTCGCTCAGGCTCTACGCTCTCACACTCGATCTCATACATATCTCCAAATTCGTAGCTAACTTCATCGATCTCCAATTCCAACCCTTTCCACTCATACACATTCCTCACATTCTTGAATCCCCCCAAACTCACGTAACTCTCGATCCCAAATTCCTCCTTCACCCTCCGCAAAACCCTAGAATCGACATCCATTAGCTTCTTGGGTTCCGCAAAGCACGCCTTTCCGATGGAGTAGTCCACCTCCTCCTCGTCCTCCTCAACGCGGCTGACGCCGTTAGCTAGCACGGCGTTGGCCTTGAGGGTGACGAAACATTTGGGGCGTTCGGGCTCCTCGTGGAAGCGGAGGCGGAGGACGGCTCTCCGCGAGCTCAGCTCGGCGGCGGTGCCGTCGTAGAAGGTGTTGTGCTGGTGGTGAGTAGTGGTGTGGAATGGAGAGAGTGTGGCGAGGACCTTCTGGTGGGCGGCTTTGTTGGGCAATCGGAGCTTCACTTCGACCTCCATCAGTAATCTCGAAATCGAACCCGTTTTTCTTTATTTAGAGGCCGATGCGGTGGGATTTGGAGGTGGAATCGACGGTGGAGCGATCGAAGTGGTGAAGAAGGGAAGAAGCAGCTGTGGCGGAGGAGGATGAAGAGGCGGCGGCGGCGCGTTTGCGGGCTTCTTCGAGTTCTTCTTTGTCTTCGACCTTGACTTCGATTTTTGTAGGTTTTCGCCTCAGCATCTCGCTTTTGGAAGTGAAAGCCCAATTCAAATTTCGCTCAAATATTGTGACAAGAGTAAAGTGATAGGTATTTTATGTAATCTATCTCAAATTTGAAATCATGAAATTATTGCTTCTTCTCAACTTGTTTGAATTCAAAGTCATCTTTCTTAGAAAAACATTCGACTTGCTGCATGATTGGTGTTTATATAAAACGTCATCTGTGTTCATTTGTTACTCAGATTTAAATTCAGCCCAATATGATGGCATCACTTAATTTAATTTGTGGAGAAAACGTTTATGTTTCAGTTAAGGTAAGCCTCTTAATTTTGCTACGTTACTTCAAGTATCTAACTCCATATTCAACAGGAAGCATTTCAAAGCATATATTATCGCTTATACCCAAATGCAGAATACTAGCACAACAAAAAATGTCTAATGATACAATAAAACTATTATGCTTCACTTTGATTTCAAGCACAATCGCGCTTGACATCCCACCCATGCCTAAACACGTTGCCGGGTGCAGCAATGAGTTAAGATGCAACCCATCAGCTCATCATCATGCTGCAAGGCAGTCTTGCAAGTTGAAGACTTTTGCTGGGCCAAAGTGATTAAGAGTATTTGCATCTGGGTTCTTTCAACTTCGTTGCTGCTGCAGCCGCCGTCTTAGTAATAAGACTTCATGGATGCCTTTGTCCAAGTAGTATTCATTATTCAACAAAACTAGAGCAAGAATCATGTTTTCTGCTAATGAGATCAACGTCTTGATAGCAATCAGGGTTGAATTCTCTTTATGGAATAATAACTATCGATCTCAATCACACTGCAACTACAAATGATGCATATCACTGATTCCTTACACTCAACCATTGTAATTGTTCAAGATATTTACAAGGATGTCCAGAACAAACCTCAGATCACGGTATTTAGCTAAAACGTCGAAACCGCTGAACCATTCTATTTGTTCACCTGCCACACTTGCTATCCCAGTTGTAGAAATCATTGTGCCTTAAGAGGAGAAAAATCTCTGATGCCTTTTCACCTGAGAAATGAATGCAATAGCCAATAATTATAGTATAAAAAGTTTTAAGACTTTCAGCAAACTGACAGTTTGCCTTACATTTCAAAAAATAATGTTAAATACCTGAAAGCAAGAATCCTACTCAAGTTTCAAAAATCACAGACGGTAAGACAGAGATATTCAGTAATGCTTGCTACAAAGAGACTTTGAGGATGCCAGACTTATCAATCCAATGTAATATATAACATTTAAAATGGAAAAGTATGACGAATGAAGAGAGAGGGAAATAGGGAAGACGAATAAAGAAAAAATTCCAAGAACGATGCTCTAGCTGGATAATTTCCAGAAGTCAAATGAGCTACTGTTCCATTTTACCATCAGCAGGGTTGAAGCATTAGAACATAGAAAAATATGAGGCATCTGGAGTAAGACTAGTAAATTTCATATTCACGAGGAGTTTCATTTCACATGCTCAATATACATTTCCTTCCCTAACTTTTTTAAACACAGTTGTAGCAAATTAATTATATGATTTTGTTATTACAACTAGATTCGATTGACAGAGACACCATACAGACTCAGAATCATCAGTACACAGAATTGCAAGGGCACGGAACTTTCGCAGCATGTTATTCATCTAAGGATAGCTTTTAATAAGATTAGAGTTGTGTTGATTCTTTAGACATGCAAGCAGGCAAAACTTAATTTAGCCTTCTTCTTTTCTCCCCATGATTTCAAAACATGGAATGAGAAACCATAAGGTAATAAAAACTTACACTACACCAATTCAGGTATCATTCTTTTGCAACCAAGCTATCCACACACTTCTGCTATGCACCTTTTTCTATAAACTTTATTAATACCAGACTACCTGAAGCTAATTATCCTTGAATCTTTTCCAAGTTATTTACTCGGATTATGGAAGCAAAAGAACCAAATTATGCACAGCAAGGTTTAAAAAAACGTTTTATGACTCGAGACGTTTTCCCAACGCCTCACGAGGCGTACGTTTCGAGGCGTAGCGAGGCGTAAACTCGAGGCGTAAAACACAAAAACACAT
>JAYJMF010000056.1:5633162-5649459 GCA_036873715.1 Salvia sclarea
AACCCGACCCAAACCCGTCACGGGTATTAGTCTTCAAACTCATACCCGCCCCAAACCCATTTTGTACTTACCCAAACCCGACCCATCAGGGTTTGGTGAAAGCGGGTACACTCGAAAACCCGACCCGCTAATTTATAATAATTATATAATATAATTATTATTTATTTGTTAAAAATAATTTACTCAAAAGCCAGGCGGCCCACTAACGAAGAAATATCACTCGAGCAGTCTCTTACTTAATAGATTTCTCAAATGAAGCCCAAATCTATTTCCTTCATTTCTAAGCTAATAAATCAATGTTACCTTGAGCAGCCCAAATAGATATAGGCCGCTATATCTGCTAAATTTTTAGGCTGGGAAAGTAAAGTAATCAAAATCCTCAAACTATATAACTTTGTTTTGGATCAAAGTATGCTCAATAAATCAAAGTATTCTCAATAAATCAGCTGTGGTTCTCTCAAAAAAAAAAAAAAAGATGTGGTTAAACTAGTAAGTATCAAAAGTCACTTAGTGATGATACTCATATCATATGCGCCATTTTGATATTCCGTTGCAACAATAAGAATTTTGCTATGTGTCAAATGCAAATATATATGAGATATGGTTGTCTCAAAGGCAAATATTTTTGCCTTCCAATTTTTCTCAATTTGTCTTTTAGTAAAAACGGTCACCACAATTTGTTGATAAGTATGGGCTTGTAGAAGAGAATCTTAATTCCGAGCTTATTTCATCAAAAGACATTATAAACATTGTCGGCATAGCAATATTGTATACAATCGGTGTAATATATAGTATATATGTACCAACCATAATAATTAATAATATACTGAACACAATATTAAAATATAGTAATAAAATCGTGTACAATAGGAAATTGAAGAGAGAAAAGACATGGAGTTAAACTGAAGCAGCTTTTGCGACAATTCGAGCACGTACAATGTTGATAAATGTGGCCAACCCCTCAATATATATATAGTTTGTCAGCTAACCTAACTAAGTGGTCCAAAGATAGGTTCAAGTATCATTTTTGGTAGCTTATGTTATATTTTTCTATTTGGTACCCAAACCACATTAATACACTTAATTATTGGTTGTTGCGTCTCCCCACATTTCTTTATACATCTCACACTCTCTATCACTCTATTCAAAATCGAATTCAAGAATATCAGTTCACTTCATAGAGTTGTTTGTTAATAATGATAGAACCATAAATGTATAAAATTACTCTTAATCTATGAGTATATTGCTCTAGTCGATGATAGATATTTTACAAAGTTTAACTAATGGAGGATCAACAACATCTTCGAAAAGTGGCCGTGGGATTTCAGGAGGACGGAGGAGGAAATTCGATATCGGTTTTGGAGTTGGTGTGCGGTAAAAGAAGAAATGGTGACGAAAGTTAGCTGTATCGAATGGTCGAGTTAAAACCTCTGCGACTTGTGGAGAGCTGTGTAATTGTTCTGTGCTGGATGGTACCTTGTTTGTGATTCATCAATAATATGCTTCTTTTTTTGACAAAAAAAAGAAAAGAAAAAAGAAGATATTTTAAAGAGTATTTCTATATAAAAAATTCAAGAATTTTGATATGATTTTTGTTTCCACAACCTTTCATATAAATTGTCGCAATAATAGTATCATTATTTTAGAAGACAAAGCACAACTCAATTGGTAAAACGTTTTTCCTCCAACTAATAAGTCGGAATTAGTATCATCCAAGGTGTGTGCGTGTGGGTTGTAATGTGTAACTAAAAATAGCATCACTAGATTTTTAATTTGTAGGAAAATAGGCACGTTCAAATTCGTATAATGACCTAAAACATGATCTCGTGTGATTTTTTTCCCACACTTAGTAAAAGTCCGACATTATCCGTCGCATATCACTATGTGATCGACGCCGTATATGAATCCAAGTTGAAATGAAATTGTCAAAATGTATCGAGCGTGTCTACTTTGCTATAAACGAATAGTGTTGATAATCAAAATTGGATCAAAGTTTGTACATATTTTAGTAATTAATTAACTATATGCTTATATAAGCTAATTTGTGATTAGTGTTCAAGATAATTAGACAATCTTGTATTAAACCGTCTCACGCTTTTCAATTCAATTCAATGACTATTAAACACTAACAAAATTATAATATATGTTGTCATTGGGTGTACGTTTGTATTCAAATATATATGAACATCATCTAGCGATATTACACTTACACAAGTGTTTGCCATCAATATTTGACAATATATAAACAAGGGATTTTTTTTCCTTATGTATATATAGTCAATTATTTTAAAGGGATCTACGAATATTGAGAATCATTAAGCTTTAGGGTGGAGATATAGCTAACATGGCTGGTCCCTCGCTCGTTTATTTAAGTCTAATTGGTGAATATATAGAACTATAGAAGTGTATATCAAAAATCAAATATACATCAATAATTCAATTTGATGGGGCCAGGCCAGCCCACTTGCAAAAATGTAGAGATTAATCCTGGGAAAATCAAAATAAAGTGCTAATTGATTTGTTAGCGTATTCGTTAAATCTGCATTCGACTAAATAACTCATATAACTAATTAATAATCAGTTTTAAAAATTAGTTTCAGTAGTACTCACCCTAGACATTAACGCCATTTTTTAACCTAAAAACATAAAGTTAAGTCAAGATTTAGATTAATCAATTGATTGATTAAGACGATGTAATGAATATTTAAACGATAATAATATATGTACAACTTGTGTTTAAAAAAAAAAAAAACGTAATTATGATATAGAAATTCAATTGATTCTTGAATGCAACCGTGGAGCCTCAGATGAGCTCACTTGGACTTTCTTTGTGGATTATTCCTGTAAACTATAATCAAACCAGATGTAAAAAAAATTTTGAAGAAGGAAAAAAATTCATTAATGAGATTGGCATGAGACATGCCCCAACAAGAACCCAAAAAAGAACATAAAAATAAAGAATTCGGAAGCCACTCTTCATCAAACCAGATGTAAATGATTATTTCTCCGATTTTCATATATATACGGTGGAAATGCAGTAAACCTCTTTAAAATAATATTCAAAATAAATTATATAAATTCTTTAAACTAATAAAATTTTACGATCCTGATTTTTGGCTGGTTGAAAAAGTCATCAGTTTTAATAAGAATAAGCTAAAAATTTGTATTTCGTGGAAAGAGTTGAAATATAATGTGAAGAATAAGCTAAACGGAAAAGGTTTTTTGGAAAAATGTAGGTGGATTTCATCCCTAACTTTTCTAATTGTACCTAAAAACTTGGTGTCATTTCTCCAACTGCAATAAAAAGTTTATGAAGAGTTAGCGTAGCATTCAATGCTTCCTTTTGCTTGGTTAGTTCCAGACTTCCAGTGGTATTGAATCATTTCCAACTTGATCATTGTTATGATCCAATCCAATTAATTAAGCTATTAGCGTCAATTTGTGAAGTTATTCTTCACTTCGATAATCCAATGATCTACACTTTCATTTTCACCTCGACGATCCAATGAAGTAATTAACATCAATTTCATTGCGATACCTCATATCTTTAATCAGCTTCTCAAGCTCGTAAGTGATAACATGCTTGGATCTAAATACACATTCAAACATTATATATCTACCATTAGTTTTTTATTCATAATAAATTGATCTAAAAGTATAATTTATGAATTAAGAATAGACTCACTAAATTATAAGTATCTTTCTAATTTAAATTCTTAGGTGTCAAGTCAATTTATATAGATTCTAATTAATGTATTATTAAATAATATACATTGGGTGAAGAAAAAGGAAATGTGGCTAGTGTGAAAATTTTGTTATTAATTAATTAATTCCAAGGCATTGAGTCAAATTTGAGTTGGCATTCAAGATCACAAGATTGTTGCTGAAAGTGAGACCAATCACGTAAACTACACTCAATACTGATCTTGTTCGGTAAAATTGTTGCTGCCAAATTTGTACTATTTCCAATGCCTAACCCTATGACGAAAAATTGACATATAAAATCCATTTCTCTATACCAACATCGATCTTTAGCCAATTTCTAATTATCTAAATTAATGCCATGGATGTACATATGTTTTCTCCTGTCCACGCTTGTCGAGTCAGTATATTATACATACATAGCGAGCTCAAAGCAATCCATCCATGATCCATCATTAGACTAAAATTTTTAAGTTCGAACGGGCTCAAAAACAATTAACTACAACCAAAAATCCAAACAATGAGTACATTAAATACATATGAGATAATGTAGTTAAATTATAACTCAAGAGCGAAATGCATGGAGGTTTTTATTTATTTCAAAGGAAATTTGGATAATTATGATATAGAGGGTGTCTTTTGCACACCAACAAAGCAACATTAATTTAATTAGTATTGGACAACAAACATTCTTATTCTCATCGACACATTTAATTTACTCTATTCTCAAATATACATTGAACTTCAATTTAATCGGCCGACTACTGTTTGGTGACGATGAATTCGGATGTCATACTTATATAATATAATACGTGAAATAAAAATTAATTCCAGGTCCTTTGATTATATTATACAAGTAATTAACAAGTCAAATAAAACTACTTATACAGAACAATTAACAAGAAATTATACGTACTTAATTAATTACCAATAGTTTTAAATTTGAAACCTACACGTATATACGTAGAAATTTAGAAAGATTAAAAAAGAACTTGAAGAAATAGAAGATTGACTCGTCAGATTTTCGTACAAAAGAATGCAATCGGTTAATTGGAATTTTGGTTATCTGGCCATTGTATTTCCTTTAAAGAACTATTTTTATTCATTACAATTTACAAGGAGAGTAAGGACAATTAATTAGGCCACTTAATTAAGTTTAATTAGCACATCAGGAAATGTGTAGTCCTGTTTAAATAAACTCAAGTGCATGTTAATTAAAAGTTAATGATTGAAACATGGCGCAGAGCAATTTTATAAAAGTATATTGGATCTAGACGAACACGTACAAACAAACAAAGTAAATCAAGTACTTTACATAAGGTAAATTAAGGGAGTCTGAATCATTTACTTAATTATGAGTAACAATTAATTAATTAAATTTGCTACTTCGTAGCTAGTTCCTCCCCCCTGCCAATAAATTCATCATACGTTACGTGGTTTTTATTATTGATCTGAATTTTGTAATTTCTATATATCAATATTCTTGTGAACACAACACACCATACATGAGCTAGCAGCTTCCTTATAATTGATGGACAAAAAATTATTCTTTCACGCGATGCAATCTCAACTATATAACTACAAAAGAATGAAAACAAATATAGCCACATGTATAAAATGAAATATACATAAACACACACTACATAGATATGCAAAGTTTTACTAGATAATTTTTACCGTAACATATATGAAATTAAATTGGAATATTAGTTGTCACGTCAAGATTGGCTACTAAGCTAACAAATAGACGAACGTGTGTACACAGAAAGAACTTCAGAAACTGATTCAGGAAGATGTAAGAAGTATTTTTGTCATCATCTACCTCACTGCCACTTATTTTTAGCAAAGATAATATATATTAGTGTGTATGATGCACAAAAAAACCCATAAATTTGGGGGGCCATAAACCACCCCCATACCATTTTTGCCCAAATAAATTAGTGCCAAAGTTTATGCATGCCCACATGCTTGCATGTGATGGGGAAATGGGATGATTTCTCATCGATCTACTTCCCTTTATTTTTTCCACTTTGATGATGTTGGCCTTGCATTTCATGAAATAAAAAAGAAAATACCAAATTAAACCCAAATATATATCTACTTACAAGTTCAATATGTATGATAATATATAAATTAAAAAAATTATATATAATACTAGTAATTGACCGTTTACATACCAAATTAGTTTTACAGTTTTACCCTAGTAGCCAAGTGAATAAATTAAAAACCCATATATTTTGGGGAAATAAAAAGGAATGAGTTTGGGGTAGCTATAGGAACCCCACATAGCACTTGGAAGATAAAGGCAGCTAGTGGAGAAAATTAGCCTTGTATGTGGACTGAACCCTACTTTGTTCCCTCTCTAAACTCTATAAAGCCACACACATACAATACACAGAGAATGTGTGCTAGAGTGGTCCATGTCACACATTTTGTGTGTATGGGCAACACCAACAACCTAATTTCTCCTTCTCACTAATTTATAACTATCTCTCTCTCTCTTTTCTTTTTTAACTGTCTAGAATTTTCTATTTTCCATTTCATGGTGTTATATATATATATATAGCAGCAACGGTCTTTGCTGAAGAGACCTACTTAGATTGCAAGTCCTTTCCATACTTTTCCACAGCTTTCTTGAACTTGAAATCTTGTTCCCCTCTTTCTGAGCAGAAATCATGGTAGATAATAAGTTCAAGAAAACTGTGGGAAAACATGGTAATTCTGGACTTTTTTTACTGAAGGGCCCTCTCCTCTGCTGCAGATTGCTCTATTTTTCACTTCTCTTCCGATCCCTGGTAAATTTCTCCACACTTTTTTTTTTTTTTTCTTTCATGTAATTAAGTCTTACTTTCATGGTGAAAGACGCAGCAAAAGCTATAAAGTATATCAGTTCGTTTCTTTGAATCTGGAAATTTTTGCCTTGGAAAACTTTTTCAAGAAATGTGTTGATTTTAACGAATTTTCCAGAAGTGGAGGGATGTTGATGAAGCAGTTGTTACAGGGTTTAGCATCGTGTTCTCTATTTTTCTTTTTCTTTTTCTTTTATAAGAAAAACTTTTTACTGCTTGTTTTTTTTTGAGGCAGTGAGAATGGTGAAAAAAAAACTGAAAGATGTATCAGAGAAGATTCCATTCGCTTCCCCCCTTCTTTATCATCAATAATTGACACTTCATCATCTTCTTTGCCTTTTGTTTTCTCTCTCTCTCTCTCTCTCTCTCCCACACACACACACACAAATGTTCATACATTTCCGTGAAAAAGGTTAAGTTTCATTTGTCACCTTCAGCTAAGATTGGGGCTTATTTTGTGCTTCCATATAACAACTTCTTCAGCTGGCTAGAACTCTCACATGGATAGATAGATACATAATAGATACAGTGGCATAGCATATAAATATAACAAACACACTGAAACTCATGAGTGCTCATTCATGAGAGGTATGGTGAAGTTAATTTCGTGACAAAGCTATCAATGCTTATTGCCTCTCTCAACTACATCACACCTACCCAATTATGAGTTGTTGTGTCCTGCTTCAACAATATCACACTAACAAATTTGCATAAAATTTCTTCTCCAAAATCTTCCCCTTTCTCAAAAAATAATATTTGCGCTGTGCCATCAAAAACTACAATTCAGAACAATTAATTAAACACCAATATTGTATCTTAATTTCTCTGTACGTGTATTTGTAAATGATGCATTAATCTTATCGAACGGTCGCATGTGAATTGAATCAGTTCATTTAAATGAATCCAATTATATAGCCACATTAGCTAACTAGCTAGATCTGACTGTATTCAGGCATTTTGTACCGTTTTGGCAAAATTATTGGTTTATAGACTCAGTTTCCATATATAAATATATGGTTGGTAAATGATTGGTTTATAGACTCAGTCGAGCAATTTGTTGCAATTTGTACATTTTTTTTTTCTTTATCAGACTAGCTAGATATGAAAAAAAAAAATCCCATCAGAATCAACTGATCTTCAAATTGGATGCATGTGTAAATATATATGTAAAGCCAATATATGATGAATTTATTTAACGAGATGTATGCTATTTGTTTTTTCAAGCAGGATATATTCAAATAATTTTAGACATGAGGCACACCCTGTTTCATATATGATTTCAGCTATTTGTTGCTTAGTAAAATTCGGCTGGCAATATGAATATAGAATTTCATAAACTGCAGCTGTCAAGAAATTAAGTTTCAATTAATTTTCTGTTATTAGTCTATTTCTACTAGTTGATGAAATCGTATATTCATGTTGCTAGACTAATCAAAATTTGTTGTATAATTAGCGAATAACTTCGTCTGGACTTGAATTCAAGAAAATCATAATTAGTTATCCTTAATGATATCAATCCAATAAATAGAACAAGCTGGAATGACTGGTTAATTATCTTATAATCTTTAAAAATCTATAACTTGTCCAATTAAATCAAGAAAATAGTGGTTATTTAATCTAGCTATACTTTATAATAACTAGTAATTATATAAGGATCTGCACTGCAGCGTATAAATTTGAAAAATTAGCTACGTATAACTGAAGTATGTGAAACCTAGTGACAAGACATTTATTGCTTATTTTAATTAGTGTATATGTGTAGATTGTCAAGAATGGACATTCTGCATAAGAAAAAAATATTAATTTGAAAATATGTGTAAACAGTATAGAAAGATTTGACATGTAAGTATGTAACCCTAAAATTAAATTAACAGATCTAAAATAAACCCTTATAATAAAAAGTAAACAACTAGAAATAAACCACGATTTAAAATATCCCCCCATATTTAAAGCAATTAAGATAAATATTGGGATGAAAAAAAGATTTTCTAATGTAAAAAACTAAATATATATAGACCTATAAAATAAAACAAATTAAAACAACAAAAAATCAGGTGATTGCTAGTATATATACGAAATTAGATGAGAGCGGGATGAATTTTACAATGGAATAATGTATGAATTTTATGACTTGTATATTCAAGATAATAAATACATAAATATAATTTTGTAAAAAAATGAAGTGGAAGTAAATTCAAATATGACTAATCCAATGTTAATCAGAATAGATAATAGTAATAGCAAGGGGGTGAGAGGATTGGTTGATCTTATATTCATGAAGATGAGCATAATCTTAATAGACTGATGATTTATCCTATAAAATTGTTGTCATTTAGTTACTCAATATTATTAAATTAAGGAATGCAATTAATTAATAATTGATTTTGTTTCCTTACTTCGAAATGAGTGTATTATGATTTATGATGGTTTGGACATATTTAATCAACTTTTGGTTGGATTACAAAAAGGCCAGTTTAGATGGTCTGTGGTGCAAGATTATTGGGCAATAGAGAATCCCAATCCCATATTTGGCGATGCAAAAATTCCTCATAAGATAATATATACTTCTTAATCGCATTCAAAATTTTATGGTATTTTTGTAGTACCGTCTTATTGGTCCACCCCCTCACATATATTTTTAAATAAAACTACATCAACTCATTTGCAATTCACACATCAAACTATGAGGCTCTTATTGGTTGGTCTTATTATGATATTATCCCTAATTAGAGCAACGATAAGTTTTTCATATAAATAATGTTAACATTAAGCTTTGAAACATCAAAATTAACATTATAAGTTTATCTACTTCGTCCCGTAATTAATAAGGAATTTTTTTCTCACACTTACCTCGATCGATTGCTTGAAGTATTTGTTGGAAAAGGTATTGGTGGAATTTGAACGTGTGATGTGAAATTATCAAAATTTGGATGAACATTATTTTTTTTCTTTCACTTCATTATAAACAAAAGTTTAAACACGTGGCGTGAATTTAATTACTCAGGAAGTTTTGTTGCACCAATCTGGATGGGTCGAAGTAGTCGTTCCGAAACGTGTAAGTGGAATTCCTTCCGGTGAATAAGGAATTTGTTTTGTTTCTTACCATTAAACTATTAAACTGAGTCACGAGGTGATGTTAGTTAATTTAAATGATGCAGTGGAAGAAATTAAAGTCGTTTGAGTAGAAATGGATTTTACATAGTACGAAACAAATTAAGGAATGAGATTTAAAGGAAGGGAGCAGCATCCGTCATCAAAGGAGATGAAAATTATTGCCAACGCAATTATGAGAGAGACAGCAGGCATCGTCGACGCCGTCACAACCAACTTCATCATTCCAAATACTTGCTCCAACTAATTCTATTTCAAATTTCAATAGTAATTATCGGAAAAAAGGGTTTACTGAATTCATCCAAGACAGCCATATCACAAACCAGATTGCCTTGGATCAAATCACAACTTTTTTTCATGTCTTTTAATTGCCACTTTTTAATGGTTTCTTCCACCATAAATGGACAAAGAGCAGAGGTAGATCAACCTTTTCCCTCTTATCTTTATAACCAAAAGCAGAAATGCGTTGCACATCAGACAAATACTTTTTGACTTGAATAGAAAAAAGAAAAAGAAAAAAATAATATTAAGTGGTTTCTGGTATGTATAACATATACAGTATATAATTTCACTACTTGATAACTTATTAAATAAAATAATTTCATTCATCCATCCCCATATTGATCTATCACCTCACAGAGAGAGAGAGAGAGACAAGTAAAGCAAAAAGAAGAAAGCAAACCATGCACTTATTGATTAAACAATTCCTTGCTGTAAAGAAATATAGAAAGAATTAAGTTAGCACGGATTATAATATGATTAATCCCACTAAAAATTGACATTAATTTAATTATCCCAATACAGAGTGGCATTGATTAAAGAGGAGGCAGGAACATTAGGATCTGATCTTGAGGCATTAAGGCCCTAACAAGACAAAACAAGATTGTTGTTTTTCATACTAGTAGAATGTCTTTTTACCGCGCTGTGGGGGTCGGGGGTGGCAACCTAGTTTTCTTCAACTTTGTTTGGTTTTCTTCTGCAAATGTATTGACTTTTACCATCCCAAGGTGAAATCACCATTGGTGAAAATAATATTAATTATAAAAAATAGCTCAGAGTTACAATGCATCCCCATTTTCAGCAACATGCTTTGCCATTTCCATCCATATACACTCCCTTCTGCGGGCTGCTTAATTTGCTTGCATTTCATCAAATTTCATGTGGTCCACTCTTCCCATCTCAAGAATTTCACATTTTCTTCACTATAGTAGTAATTAACAAATTAAATGGATTAATTATCATATTTAAGTATTATTGCACAACACATCACCACTAGGCCATCCCCAACGGGACCATACATTAGCATTACACTTTACACATACATCTTTGGCTGGAATTGAAAAAATAAAAGGAAAAAAGAGTGTCCAATAAAAAATTATGTAATTAACAGTGAAGGTATGCCAGTCCCCACCAATCATAGCTACCAAAACAACCCCTCACTCATTTTAGTTACATACATCTTTTTGGTATTATTTGGATGTAAAGATCTCAAACAAAAACAGCCCACAGATCTTTCTCTTCTCTCTTATCCTTCGTGTGTGGTGGTGGGCATCATACCTATCATCATTAATTCTCAAAAACATCAAATCCGAGAATCCTTTTATCTCTCAATTCCAAGAGAAAAAAATTGACAATTGAAATCAACAAAATTGATGCGTTAGAGATCGAAAGGGATGTCAGCAGCAGATCTAATTTTTTCTTTTTTCAAACATAATCGTAACGGTGGAATTGGACGAACCGCAGAAAAAAGAAGAGCAGGGAAGGAAAGCATGCAATCTAATTCCGGTTGGGCCTCGCCGTATCTTCCCACAGCTTTATTGAACCGCATAAGATTGCATCATCGCCTCCGGTGCGGCGACGTACAGTTTCGCGCAGTTCAAGAAAGCTGTGGAAGAATAAGAAGAGGGCCATTTCTCAAGAGAAGGGTGGGTCAACCCTAAATAGGGTTTCTCCAAAATAAATATATAAATAGAGAGAGAGAGAGAGAGTGAATGAAAGTGTAGGTTTAGGGGCGGAGGAGAGGGCAGTATATATAGGAGAAGTGGAAGTCTTTTCCAACAATCCCGAGAAGAATATTGGGCCATTAAAAAAGCCTGACCACATTTCAACCAATTAATTATTTCTCAGGATTATATGTTTATTGGTGTAAATGTGTAATTCTATGTATATCATGTGAAATATTGAGCACCAATTTTTTGGAGTACACACATATATACACCTTCATTTTAAATGTGCGGCTGTGATGCATCCTTCCGTTCGATCCAACGGTCGTCATCTACCCTTGCAGGGTCCCTCTAATTGGACATTAATGCCCATTCGTGGAGATTTTAATTTATTTTATTTTACAAAATTTAAGACTATTAATTATACAACCACACTCACACACATATATCATAACTATTGTTCGAACTTTTGGTAGTTCAGAAGAAGCATTTGAAGTTTTAATTACGATCTTTATATAATTTTTAAAGAGGTTTGGTTTGACCAAACTTATTTCAACAATTCAAGAATCTTTAAATATTTCATGTTATTGTAGTACTTTTTAAAATTATTTATGGCTGTTGACCATTCGTATACAATTTGATGATGTGAAATTTAATAATCATGGATTAAATTTCACAGACTCTTAACTTATTTTTTCAGAGTGAAATTATATTTTGAGAATACAAAGATATTTTAGCTTGCAAATACATGAAAAATGGGATATATGATTGTGTAGTAGAATTTCTTTTACTTCATATCAATTTTGTTCTGTTGGATTATCTTTTCTATATTTGTTGTTCTTGTTCATATTTGACTATTTAGAATTAAGTCTTGTTGCCTTTATAGTGTGACTCGGAATCTTTATTTGATTATATTTTCTATATACCAGCAATTATGATATTTTAAAAAATGACTGCAGGTTATAATACATGTGTGAATTGTAGGCATATACATTCTAGAATAAATTTCAACCTGCTTTTATTATTATTTTCATATTTACAAATTGTGCTCTCATGCGTTAATGCATCAAACGACTTTGCCTTCTATCCTTTCTATACAATAGTATGAGCAAAATCAATTAACATAAAATATTAGTATGTCGATGAAATTTAAAGGTGATATATATAAAATACAACCCCAGCTATTTAAATAGGAACTAAGTATCAATTTCATCCATTAATTTTGAAAATTGGTGGTCTAGATTTGATGAGATTTTATTTTCAAAATATATTTATTATTTCGAAATTACCAAATTTACAAATATGTGTACCGTTATTTGCAAATGTGTAGAGTGATGATATTTGCAACGAGAATGTAGTAATATATACGTACAATGTTATTTGAAAATGTGTACAATGACATTTGCAAATATGTACACTGTCATTTGCAAATGTCTGTTGGTTGGTACAAACGAAAATTTGGGAATTTTGTTGATTTTTTAAATTTGCAATGACTATATCAAATGTATAGATTTTTTATATTTGCAAATATCAAATTTGGACCATAGATTTGTGATAGATTGAAGGGGGAGATTGGTTCTTAGTTCTTATTTTAAGGAGGGTTTTATTTTAGCTCACCCCTATATGTGTGTGTGTGTGTGTGTGTAGAGGTGGGTTATGGTGAGAAATCCCTTATGGTAGGAATATATGACAAAATATTTCCGTTTAGCACATATTTTATATGTGTGTAGCACCATCGGTATTACTAATTAGCACGGATTTTAAATATGTGAGTTTAACACATATTTCATTATTTCGTAGCACGAATTCTCTAGCACAAACAACACAAACACTTGGCACAAACATCACAAACATCTAGCACAACCTTTGTATAGCACACACAACACAAATACTTAGCACAACTGAATATTAATCTCAACCACTGATCCAACTCAATGGAAGGTCCAGATTCGTTCCTATTTCCTACGAAATTTACCTTTCCTACCCGAACCTATCCCTAATATATATATATATGCTACACACCTTATGTGAGCACCTTATATGAGCATCAATCACATTTAAATTATATTATCATGATTTTTTTTGTTTTTTTATATTTTTTTAATCTTTAATACTTAATCAAGCATGATTGCCATCATCAATTTTACAAATTATATTGAAATCAATGCTTGATTTATAATTTTTCCCTATAAATCAAGTTTCTTTTCACATAAATGAAAACATCACGAATCGAGCTTTGATTTTTTTGTAATTTGTAAAATTGATGATGCCAATCATGTTTGATTAAGAATTAAAGATTAAAAAAAATATAAAAAACAAAAAAAGTTCATGGTAATATAGCTTAAGTGTGATTGGTGCTCATATAAGGTGCTTACATAAGGTGTGTAGCATATCATTCCTCTATATATATAATTATTAAATAAATATTGGTTCGGTCAGTTAGCCGTCGTTTTTTTAAATCTAAAGATCGTAACCGAGTCCGTCGGTTCGGTTTTTTTAAAACTACAAAAGAAACCGACTGGAACGGTTCGATTAACCATAATTTCGGGACGATTTCGGTACGATTTCTCGGTCGGTTCGATTTTTCAGTACTTTTTGCTCACCCCTAATTTTTAAATTGGTTAAGGAGAAGCAGTGGGGTGTATATGTGCATGATATTTAGTTTTCAATATATTATAATATATCAACAAATTATTAAAAAGGGAATATATCAATTTGTTACTTTTACTATATCGTTAAATACATGAAGAATATAAGGCTATGCATATGTAAATGAAATGAAACATCAGATACATTGACAAGGACATACAATTTGATATTTTGTTTTCAATATATTCAATATCAATAAATTATTGACAAAGAAATACTATATCAAGAAGTTACTTTTACGATATCATTAAATACATTAATTATATAAGCATATAAAGTGATGCAAGAAAAGGTGCATATGAATTATGAAACTAAACATTTGGAAACGTGATATAATGTGATATGTGCCGCAAAAGGTCGGAAATGGAAAAATAATATCGCTAGAAATTAGAGTAACCAAGACATATATAGCGGTTGGTGCCATATAGTAATATAATATAGATACTTTCATTAGCATATAATCCGATAATATAAATATAAGCATTGATATCATCGAAAAGGTGTGCCAATTTAATATCTGTTTCAAATCAATTTATTGTGTGCATGTAGAGCATTCTAGAAAAAATAAAAACCGTTAGTTGGCAATTAATATGGGCCGACTAATTATTTAATATGTTGTACAAGACTACACAAGTTTGAGCTCCCTAGTGCCTCTAGCAGACAGTTTCTACTTTCTAATGTGTTGATATATTATATACTGTTCCAACTTTTTTTGTGTTCCACGTGTATTATAAATAACAAAATTATTATAATATAATGCGCCCCATTTGATATTTATTATTAAAAAATATGCTTAGAAAATTAACTAAAAAGTTATATATCCTAATTGGAGACAATCAATTCTAATTATAAATAACTTTGAATTCAAATAGGCTACTAGAAATTGAAACCAAAGGAAGACTTTTTTTATCTTCTAAAAAACGATGCTTCAAAAAATGGATCTAATACCTAAAAAAGTATTAGGCTGCCCTAACCCTAATTGGCACAACATAGAGTCCACATAATACAGATACTTATAGCTAGACATTAGTTATGCATATTAAGAAATGGAAATGGGAATACATAAGATGCCTCTATATATAAGAAGGTGGTGAAATCTTCCAATTAATATTGCAATTATACTTGCACTAATCGCACTATACGGCTTCAGGACAAGGTAAGCATTGTATTGATTATAAATTGGCTGAGCCACAATATTAATTCGTTTTCTTATATTGACATGAAGAACTTGTTAACATATGCATGTCTCATTTAATTTGCACATATATATATATATATATAAGTCGGATATGCCGATTGATGGAGTCGAAGTTTATATAGAGATCGATGTCAAAGATGATGAGAGTAGCGGTGATAGGGGGCGGCGTAAGTGGGCTGGCATCGGCGCATGTTTTGGCGAAAGAAGGGGTGGAGGTGGTCGTCTATGAGAAGGAGAGTAACCTAGGCGGTCAAGCCAAGACAACTATAGTTAATGACACTCCTCTCGACCTAGGTCTTATGATTTTTGATCGGGTACGTCATCTTTTGATTTCCTATATACTACTAAGCGCTATGTATATCAAAAATTACCATTTTACACACAAAAATACGATTTTTTTTAATCAGTATGACCAAATATAGGGGTCATTGTTAATGGGACCGAGGAAGTATAAATATATATTGTATTACATTGAACGTCAATGCAATTTTTTGTACTTAAATAGTAGAATTGTTTAGTTATAAATATCTAATGATTTGCATAACTTACTAGCTAGTATTTTTATTTTATAGAAATGAGTTTATATTTCAAATTATTATATCAAATTTATAATTATTTTTGAACCTCTCAATTTATTGTTTGGATTATATTTTACCAATTAAGTTATGCTTCAATTCTAAAATCTATCTATACATATATAAAAGTGAAATTACAACAAAAAATATTTTCCCTCCAAAACAACATTTAATGATTTCATTAATTCTTTTGATAAAATATTTAATACATCAATATATACTCATTAATTTAACTATTAATTAATTACTTATTCATCACATATTTATGAA
>JAYJMF010000056.1:5658288-5668332 GCA_036873715.1 Salvia sclarea
GGAAGAAAATAAATCAAAAGGGATAATTTTACTTTGTTGATCACAACACAATCATAATATCCAACATATTTAATAATAGAAAATTAATTAAAAAGGCATTAAAATACGTAAAAATAAAGAATTTAAATAAATAGAATTAGAGACTTGTTGTGATGCTATGTAGGACCTAAAATCGTGGTATGAGTTCGATTTATTTTGCTATGATAGTACATTATATTCAAAGTATATACAATAATTTTTTGTGTCGTTTTACAAATACGAGTGATTTTATGATTTATTGTAAATATATTTTTATTATAGTATAATTTCTAAAAGTTGGGGTTTTACTATTTTGCCCCCCCTTAGCTACCTTAACTTTGGGGGATTGGCCTGCCACACCCACAACTTTTCGAGTCTGTCTTTTAAGCGTGTAAATTGTTCGTATAAATGCAAGAAGTTGCGAATATTTTTCCTTTTGTTACAAGGATAAATTTTATCCTTTCTTTTGGTCAAAAAGTTCAATTAGTGATTTATTTACGTCTCTTTTTCAATTCATATGTGTATAGTATTTCGATCTACTACTACTACTCTCTCTTATATGGTCTTTTTTTTTATCTTTTTGTTTTTGTTTTTGTGTGTTCTTTTCTATGTTAACATTGTATTCATATTTTTACTTATTTTTTTGAATAATTAAAATAAAATCAAACTCTTGATGAAAAAGAAGAATGTAACAGAAGAGAAACCTAGCATGAAGTTGGAGAAAGCAACTACGAGAATTGGTAGAAACTTATTTCAAGTGTATTTTAATATTTTGTTTGAATATTAGTATAAAATAAGTTAAAACGAGCCAAAATGGATGATGCCTATTCCTACGTACAAACAAGGAAAACGAATATTATGTTTTGGGAAGACTTGCCTACAACCATGAAATGAATTCAAGGAGATTTGTGCAAAACAAAGCAAGGAAATCGTCATGTTGATATAATCGTATTCATACACGATCAATAAATAATATATATGATTATGTGATTACGATCATTCAGTTATGTGTTCGTATCATAAAAGAGGGTTTATGATGGTACTAAAAAGTGTTGTAATCTAATAACTAAGAGAATATTGGTTAGCTCATTCTAAAGTAAAATATCTTTATCACGCTCAATTTGATTATGTGAATTTTGCGGTTCTATGAGATTTGAGTTTTAATATTCTATCTAAAACTATGCGGAGACGTCTTTGTGAGTTTTTAGGCTTATGTTCGATGAAAATCTGCAGTAGAAAACATCAAGCAATGTAAATATTTTTGACTTAGTAATATATACTAATAATCATATAGATACTTGTATCATCTAGATAATTGATCATGAATAGGTTTTACTATGTAATGCGTATCAATCTATAAGCGTTGGTGGTGTGAATTTTCATTAATGAATGATTTGCCTTAAGTCATGATGACATGATATTGTCCTTTCAAAGTTATTAGTTAGGGTAATAATGTGCTTGATTTACATGTTAAATATCATGTCTATAGGATACCAAATCTCTATCTATATATTGTAATATTCATTTAGATCACTCACGGAATTGATTTGATGGTGCATTTTTTTTTGCTCGCACAAATTAATGATATATACCTCCTCACTAGGTAAGAATAAACGAACGGATCAAATATTATCTCACTGTCAAAAGCGAAAAAGAGGCACGAAATATCCTCATTGGAATCAAATTGTTCTGACTAATATGACTTGATAAGCATTAGTGCTTACTTTAAATCAAGTGCCAAAATGACTTTCAACGTGTCCAATCACGAAACGAGGTCGCATACCAATGTATCACTAATTCATATCGCGCATGTTCTTATCTAAACACATGATATGTATGAATAATTTAATTTTTTTCAAATAATTATTAAAACACCCACAATTAAATTGTGAAATTCATGATAATCCGACGCACTCTTTAAACTCACAATCCAAGTCCACACACAAAGAGGTGGTGGGATTTTTGTGTATGTGCAATTCCAATATCAATACCTGAAATGATTGATAGCAAAAAAGCCACACAAACTAGAAGGGGATTGTGCTCTTGATTTGGCATTCTCAATTAATTAGTTTTGGATGAGCCAAATTTCATTAAATGCAAATCAAATTTGCCAACTCAATGTTTTCTCCATCATATGGGAATGGGATCCCACAAGCCAGCTATAAATACAAAACTCTTGCAATAATTGATGGACACCCCTACCCCTAGTAGGGTATACCTTGGAATTTTGAGGTGTCTTAATAGATTGTTATTCGAATTAGGGGACATTATATATCTTGATTATGGAAAAGGACAATTCTATCATGAATCAATCAAAGTTTTAGGGTTTCTAATTGACAATTGGTTTTGCTTCTAAGTTTTTGCTTGTTCCTAACACTATCTATGTCTGGGTTTGTAGGGGAAAATTATACGCGAAGGAAAGGTTGGTTTTGATTTTATTTTATTTTAATATTTTACTTTCGGTGACATTGTTTGGGTGTTTTGAGAATATGGATGATATTGTGGACCTTGCATGGAGTAGGAGCAGGACCAATTTAATGATTTATGAAGGGGAATGTCACAATTGAATTGTTATTGATAGTGTGGGAAAATATCCCTATCCCTATATTATGAATTGAAATGATTACTATTGACTATATTGATAATGCACATGAGTGACCACTTGGGATTTTGAAGCAGAATCCCTCGACACTTTAATCTCTCTCTCTCTCACACACACACAAAAGTTTTTATGATGTTATTGGAATATGGATTTTCCATAATTTCATCTAACCACTTACCAAATTGGACTTGAGAAGCCCAACAAAGGAAAGAAAAAAAGAATGAGATTTTTAACCGGGCTTTTGCCAAACAGAAAGTATTTATTTTATTTGGAAAATTTAGTTAAATCATAAAGTTTGTAGTTACGTTATATACAGAAATGAGACTCAGAGAGGACATACTTGCCCAAAAAAATTGCACAATTATCATGACTATATCTATTCGTTGTGAACTATGGAAGAATTTTACTATTTATTATATTGAAGAAAAGTATTAGTATTTGCTTGTCCCATTTGACAAAATCTGTTAAACAAGTAAATCCCACCCGCCACGTCTTGTTTCTAGTTTTCCAAATAAAATCTGGAAATGAATTTCGTAAAGATATTCTCACTTTATTTTTTGTCCTCGAATTTTCATAGTGCGAAACTCCATTATGGTCACGTCAAAGTTAGCCTAACTTTGATCATCAAGCACACATTTCTTTTTTCTTTTATGAATTTGATGTCGTATATAGTTCATCGTATGATCCAAGAATTCATCAAAAACATTTTACATATCCCCATTTCATTTTTAATCAATTTGTTCCACAAAATGCCCTTTTTTCTCCATCAATTCAATCTAAAATCATTACACGAGGGAATAAGTACACCAGCCACAATGGGGAAAGGGGCCATTACTCATCAATTACAATTCCACTTTGGTATTAGTTGAACTCTATTGCGAAAAAGAATTCTTAATATCACATCACGAATAATACTTATAATGTCATAGCATTTTCAAAAGATATAATAGTTGGAAACAATACAACGTTTTCCACAAAGGGTTTTGTATCACATTCTTTTAGCTTGCATACAAAAACAGCTAAATTTCTCTCCACTTTCAGCATTGATGCATTCTATTCAACAAAAAAAAGGAAACTAAATCAAGTTCAAAATAGCAATAGTGTCACCTTCTGCAGTCTAGACACAACTTCTCTTGCACTTTGATCAGATCTTCTATATACATTCAAAATAGCAAACTAGATGTAGTGATGAGCTAGCGAATCGGGGATCAACGATGGTGAGGCCCTTCGACATTAACATCATTGTAGTTAAAGTCTAACCCATCAAAATACCTTGATGGAGAGGTTATCCTCATCCTCTTTGCCGGTTGACTGTCGGGATATGAGGCCGGTGACTCCCAATGATCGTTAGCAAGTGCTGGGCTACTCAGCTGTAAGTCCGTGTCCACATCCGTACTCACCCAAGTTATGCGAGCAACTGCAGCATTAAAGGAGTAGTTTTGTTAAGTGACACGGCTGCCTAATAATGTACACCCTTAGCTAGCAATATAGTTGGGTTAAGAAACACTATATCACCAATAAATCCACTTCCAATACCAATCCTAGAACCAAAAACCATCTCGTTAAGCAAAAGATAGGCATGTTGAAGGAACTAAGACTTCCACATAAGAAGATGCTAATCTCATAACTAAATTACTATGTGATGCATAAGGTGAGAGGAAAGTCGGTCACCTTCTGACTGTGGAAGATATTGTTGCATTCCAGGATCACCAGCATCATTTTGAAGAGCAGGACGGGAGGGGGCAGACCGTTTCCTGACATAGTTTTCTTGTAACGGTTTTGGGATTTGGAAGGAAAACCTCGATAGATTGACCCCTTCGCTCATGTACTCTGGATGTTTATCTAGGTACCTTGAATAAGCATCAGAAAACCCGAGAAAAGACGTGTAAGGAGATAATCAACTATTCCAAAACATAATGAAATCGAGCCTGTTATGGTAGTTCCATAATAATAATGCCAAGAGCATACCTTTGAATATCTAGCGTAGAACGAAGTCTCTTGCCCGAAGGTGCAACGTAGTATCTGAGAGGATTCATGAAAAGAAATTACATCACAAGCAAAATGTATCAACTGGCATTCTGAGATAATCAAGGGGATTTAATGAAATCTAGTTTCTTTACTAGGATCAGGTGTAATTCTTCTAGGGAGAACTCTGGCGAGTAAGGAATAAATGGGTGAAGTTGGTAAATGTCTTTAATAGGAAACAGTGAGCGGATAGTTACACAGTGCAGGATATTTTCTAATTGTTACAACTTTTTGTAAGAATTTAAGGCTTCAGCAAACTCCCAGGCAGAGAGGAAGCTTATCCACCATAGAGATGCAGCCAAGCAAATTTGAACACGGAACACGTGACAAATGATCTTCCCCAGCTCTAGAGTTTGGTGAATCCAAAGCTGACAATCTAAAATGAGTCGGGTGCAATAATACACACTTGGTATCCTTCAGATTGAATCTCTCAATATATTAGATGTAATGATTACTATGAGTGCAAAAATAATACAAAGATTACTGGTTAATGCACATTTATAAGTTTAAATACAAAAAGTTATTCTTTGTTCTTAAACAAACTTTATGATGCACTTCTTATTTGTCACTTGATTTTTTTTGTCAAGATCCCAAGCTATAAGATCTTCAATTTCGTATTGCCACTCCTCCCTGACATAATTAAATAAATTAACGAATGAAAAGGTTTTGTGAAGTGTACTAGTACCTTTTCACATAAAATCTACAACAACAACTGAAAGCTTAAAACTACTTCACATAGAAACACGTAAATGAGAAAAGGAAATAGAGACATACATATCAGCAAACCTGGTGCTTCCTTCACCTCTGATTCTCAAAAGCCTATCCCAACCAGGAGGGGGTTGAGCAATATTAGGTTTGTCAATCGCCCAAAGTCTATCGCCATCCTGTGTTATATCAGGAGGATCATCACATGAGACGTCTGGACACCATTCACGAGCTGTTTCACACAAGAAGGGATGCACCATAATATGCTCTCGTATTTCCTCGTACTTTTGCTTTGTCGGAATGAGCCTCCATTTGAAACAGCTGGCGCATTGAACAGTGAAGGCCCCTATGGATGGCAAAACTCTCGGAGTTCGGTCCGAAAATGGATGTGGTTTCTGTAAAGGAGGCAGATAACTAACGTTGTCTGGTTCATTTTCGCTATTAGCAGCACCATTCACTGCAGGATCATATAGCACCAACTGATATTGAGATTCAGAAGTTTGATTTCCTTCATTTACTGTGTCATGATTTTCTCCCTCTTCTGCAGATCTAAAGTCCACTTGGTCCTCTGGAAATGTATTCACGGTCCATGGGGGACCACCATAATCTTCGCTATCATTCAGGTGATCAGTGGTAGTTGAAGAACCGTTAACCCTTTTGGCTCTTTTCAATTTGATAGTACGATTCAAAGACTGTGGCTGCAGAGTTTCCTCCATTATCTAAGTTCCCAAATTGCGGAGCTTGCAAATCCCTTGCCTGCCTAACGTGCTACGCAGTCACAAGCACTTGGAACTTCTTTCAAATAAAGAGAATTTAAGAAGTCGTCATCACAGGATGGACAACATTTCCAATTTCATTGGGATATCCCGAAACTCCATAAGAAGAATGTGCATGCATATTATAAGAAAACACACAAAAGTATCTCCTCTCGAGGTAACCGCACCCAAGATCTGCACAAACATGAAATCTTATTTAGATACGGTCGAACATCGCAAAGACAATTAAGCTCAATCCAAATCCATCTATAGGTGGCATTGGAACTATTACCATTTCATCAAAAAGTTTTTCTAGGTGCATTTTCATTTCCATATAGAAATTGAGGCACATTTAACTGCTTTCTCTAGGGTACATTGGCTTTAAAATTGTCAAAGCTTAAAGTTATGATAGTTCTACAGATAGAAACTAGTTCTTCAAATGTAACTAACTTTCAAATACTAGGTAGCATAAGAAATGCTAGAACGGAAAATATTTAATGCAATTGAAACTTGAAATCCCAGTGTAAACATCAGATAAGTATAGAAAAAAGTTAATCTTCAAATAGCACCACCGATCCATAATCATGAAACATAACCAGTAAATACTCTCCTAAGAGCAATGTGAGACAGCAGCTTCATAGATCATATTGCAAGAGCAGATGTTTACCCAAAGGAACCTTCACATGCATAACTCTGTTTTAGGCAAAGAAAGGTCCAAGTATGCCATAGCATTTAAGAAAGGGGCTGCTTATTGGCCTTCAAAAGATTTCATATTTCTTCATCTTGATAAAAAATTCGGTAGTTAAGTATATTGTCACTGCCCACAAAAAAACACAAATGAAACACATGCAATGCCGTTCAACCTAGTTTTTTTTTTTACCAAGAAAAGGGTTTTCCTTCACACACACATTTGCATTGAAGAAAAGCTTTCAATACAAAAGAAACTGTGAGAGGTGAAGACGTGAAGTGATCTCATATTTGAAATGCATTTGCACAAAAGATTCGTAAGTTAGAGGATGGAAGCAGATGAATCACACCAAAAATTGATACGCGCTAGAAGAATTAATGCCAAGAAAAAGAGAGAAAAAGAAAAGAGTTTGAGTGGAAGAGAGAATTACAGAGAGAGTGAGCGAGGAGAGAGAGAGAGATCTGAGGCGAGAATGAAGGAGATGACCTCGAATCACTGCGAAATCCTGAAGAATCCAATGAATATTTGAATGCAATGAGTATTGCAGAGGATTGTTGTCTTGGGAACTGAGACAGGACGACCAAATTCCTTCAGGGAAGAATAGAACATCTTATGATTTTGAAACCCAACTTTTAATATTCCGGAATCACTAATTTTCGCCAATTTCGTTTTACTGTATATTCAAAAAGGATAAAGAAAGAAAAAACATGTCCGTGTCTCCCAATAAAGAAAAGATTTTTTTCTACTTATAATTTTTTGCAGGATTTCTTTTAACAAATTAACAACAGCGTGTAATGCCGAGTGTGTCGGATTAATAAATTTTAATTGAAAATTGATGAACTCTAATTAAAGTGGATAGATCATAGATCGCAAAACTTACATATAAATCGTTGTTTGGAAACTAAATAATTGGCAAGTCTTTTATGTTGACATAATTAGTCTTAGTTCATAAACTTTACCATTTTGATTTTCTTTGTTCTTTCATATCATTTGAATATCGAAGATATAAATTATAAATCAGCGATTTTAATTTTTTATAATATATGATCTGCGGGAAAGTAAGAAATGCAAAAACTCAAGATAGTAAACAATAAGAAAAATTGGTAACGAATTTTAAGAGGAGATGTTAATCCAACGATATGGTAAGGAATTAGGCATATGAAATTGCCAGAGAATTCTATTAGGATTAATTTGAAATACTTTGTAAATTCTAAGATAAAAATTGAAATTTCTTGGGTTTCGAACTAAGCTTGATGAGCCGATAAGTTCACGAGTATTTTTGATACATTGGATAAATAATGTATTGATGACTCCAATCCATGTGCATCGAATTGAATTTGACATCAATATTGTCACTCCAATCATGTTGAGTAACTTTATGGTTTATATTATCATTGTTTGAGATGAACTCAAAAAACTTTGCACTAACAAGTTTTTCTTTTAGCATTTTAGCCTTTGTACAGTACAATTGATTTGATTTCTCCATTGTCAAAATCTAAACCATACAACTGCAAAATAAGAACAAAAGCTAAAGATTCGATAACTACCTCAAATAAGTCAAAATAAAATAAAATTCGATAACTTGTCATGCTATTTCTGATTTTTCTTCTTCCATGAATCCATCTGTGTCTCTAACACACACACACACGCGCGCGCACAAATCCAATAACCGATCACTACTTTCTTCATCAGAAATGAATGAGGATAACATCATACTTCCAGATGATATGTTGGCGCAGTTTGATTTAAAGTTAGAAATCTAAGGAAATGCAGAGAGTGAAGGGCATTCTTATCTTGAAATAAACAGCACTGGTTATTCAGCTAGACAAACTATATTTGGGGATTTGGCCTTTCTTAAGAAGAGAGAGAGCGTACTCGCCGGTGGCGATGAGGTCCCCGATGTTGTGGACAGATCGCTCGTCGGCAGCCACCACGAAGATGGCGCGAGCCTCCGCCTTCTTCGCCAGCCGCGTCGCGAAGTTGAAGGGCAGATCGGGTGAATTGAGGCTCCTCAGTATCTGCCGGTACAACGACAGAACCCGCCCTCTGTTCTGCGCCAAATCCTCTGCGGTAGCCCATATCAAACCTTTACCCATTTTCTCTGCAACCACAACTGTCACTCAGGCATTTCATCAAACATATGGACTGCACGTTATTTATCTTCAGGGAATGGGATTCAAGTTCACAAAGAAACAACACCTAAGAGTGACGATCAGATTAGGTTGAATTGGATGACTGAACTTGAATCGCCTCGCCTTTGATTTGATCTTCGAAAGGATTGTAGGCGGTAGTTTCTCCTAATGGGAAAAAGGTCAGATTTCTATCCTCTTATTTTTTTTTTTCATCGACACAAAATGCCCAATCAAATACTAGTATCATTTGCCACACCCAACCCAAGTATAATTTAAATAAAGTTATGGGCTATTAAATATTGGCTTAAAGAATAAACAATGGTATTTTCGGGCTAGCCCGTTGGTGTCTATAATCTAAGAATTCTTTTTAACCTCATTATTTTTTCACTAACCAGTACTCTCTACGTCTCACTCTAAACGTCATATTACTTTTTGCACATAGATGAAGAAAGTATTTGTTTGTAGTGTAAAAGTAATATGGTTCCACCATGTGACCGTTTGTTTGTGTGTTAAATATTTGCCTTTTTGGGAAGCGAAAATATCAAATTAAATCCTAAACTATGTAGTTTGTACCAAAAATATCATGAGCTTTCAATAATATCAATAAAAGACCTAAACTATTGATAGTATACTAAAAATATCCTTATTATTATTTTTTATTTATAAAATTATGACTAGAATGCCACATGGCAAAAATGACTATTAAAAAAATTATTAAAACAAATATTAATTGAATTAAATTCTAAAAATTATTTAATTTGTTTCAAAAATATTCCCAATTTCTTATTATTAGAAGAAACAAAGTATTGATATTGTACCAAAAATATCTTCATTAATGATTTTGATAATTGTACCCAAATATAAATTCAACAACAAATATTTTTTATATTTTATTGGTTAAAAAATTATATTATTTAATTTTGAAAATATAATATTTCAGTATTAATTAGAATAAAAAATAACTTATACATCTTGTTAAGTTAATTCTATATATGAAACAACTAATAATTTTGTCTCATGAACTAACATATTAATCATAAACTTTTATGCTAAAGCATGGGCGGATCTATGGTATAGCCGTACCGGGCTCCAGCCCAGTGCAATCCCCAAATTTTTTCT
>JAYJMF010000056.1:5676297-5734512 GCA_036873715.1 Salvia sclarea
CACTTCTACCGATTTTCCATCGCCCACAAAGATGTATCTTTCACCATCACTTGGCTTTCGATAGTTCAGGCAACCTTCAGGGCCGGTTCTGGGCCTAGGCCAAGGGTGCACCCGCCTAGGGCCCAGAAATATAGGGGGCCCATTTTTTTTATATACTATGTATTATATATATATATATATATATATGTATATAGAAAAATTTAATAGCCCATTTAATTTTTTTTTAACTTATCAGCCCAAATAACTAGCATGGGCCTTCATAATGGGAAAATTGGAAAAGGCCCATAAAAAATTGGTTTAGTTAATTATGCAAAAATAATTTACATTATTAAACCCTGATTTACCTGATTGATGGAATTTATATGGACGCGCAATTTTTTTACCGTTCTTCTCTTCTCTCTCTCATTCTCAACGTTATTTTTATTTCTTCTCTTATTATTATTCCCAACGCCTGCATTTCATCTACTCAACTCTACAGACTACAATTCTAGACATTTTATCAACCAACAATTCTAGACATTTTATCAAGTTTCAACCTTCCAAGTTCCAACCTTCCAGGTGATATCATTCTTTGCTTGATTGTTTTTTTTTCTTGTGCTATTATACAACTTGATTATTTGTCATATCAATTATAATATGTTGCCAAAAAAATATCCATCTGGAAGTGAAAAAAGAAAAAAGAGGAAAAGAGAAGATGAGTTAAGAAAATCACAACAGGGAGCTCTTAATAGATTTTTGATTCAAAGGGTAGAGGTAAAGTCTCATGACAACTTGAATCAGTTAAATGAAAATCCGGAAAATCAAAATCATGAAGAGCATAATGATAAAATTGATGATTTGAGTGATCCTATTGATATGCCAAAAATTTATGATTTGAGTAATCCTATTGATATGCCAAATGCATCTAATATTGAAAATCTCGATGTTGATGAAGAACAAACTATTCCTCATTTTGATATTTATGATCCTAGAAATTGGGGAAATCTTGATAACAAATCTAGAGACATTTTAGTTGAAAAGGGCCCTATAAGAGAAATTGATTGTGATTTTCCTTTGGATAAAAATTCTAGACATTTTTCATATGCATATTATTCTAGAAAACTTAGCAATGGCGAGACTAGTGATAGAAAGTGGTTAGTTTATTCCAAACATGTTGATAAAGTATATTGTTTTTGTTGTAAATTGTTCAAATCCGTTAATAACACAACTTTGTTAGCAAATGACGGATTAAATGATTGGCAACATCTTAGCCAAAGACTAAAACAACATGAACTTAGTGCCGAACATATGTCTAATATGAATACTTGGAATGAATTGAGAGTAAGATTGAATAAGAATGAAACAATTGATAAATCCTTGCAAGATGAGATTATGAAAGAGAAAGAGCGTTGGAGGCAAGTTTTACATAGAATATTTTCTGTTGTCAAATGTCTTGCTAAGCATAATCTTGCTTTTCGTGGTTCTAATGAAAAATTATATCAAGATAGCAATGGCAATTTTTTAGGATTGATTGAGATGATTGCAGAATTTGATGTGATAATGCAAGAACATGTTAGACGCATTCAAAATCGTGAAATTCATTATCATTATCTTGGGAATAAAATTCAAAACGAGTTCATTTCTCTCTTATCCGAAGGTGTTAGAAGTTCAATTATTAAAATCATTAAAGATGCAAAATATTTTTCAATTATTCTTGATTGTACCCCTGATGTGAGCCATCAAGAACAAATGACTCTTATTGTACGATGTTTGAATATGTCAAATAGTAAAATTAAAATTGAGGAATTTTTCCTAGAGTTTTTAAAAGTTGATGATACATCTGGGTTAGGACTTTTTAATGTATTACAAAATGTTTTGAAGTCTCTTGATCTTAATATTGATGACGTGAGGGGTCAAGGTTATGATAATGGTTCTAATATGAAAGGAAAACATCAAGGTGTTCAAAAACGATTTCTTGAAATGAATCCGAGAGCATTATACATGCCTTGTGCTTGTCATAGTCTTAATCTTACTCTTGGTGATATGGCACATTCTTGTGTTAAAGCTATTTCCTTTTTTGGAGTTATTCAACGCCTATATTCATTGTTTTCGGGTTCTACAAAAAGATGGAGCATTCTACTTGATAATATCTCCGGTTTGACTATGAAATATTTGTCTAATACTCGTTGGGAGAGTCGAATTAAAAGTGTTAAAGCTATTAGATTTCAATGTCCACAAATAATATTGGCTTTGATGAAATTATATGAAAGTTGTGATAATGATGCAAAGTCAAAGAGTGAGGCAGAAAGTTTGATTAATGCATTAGAAAGTTTTGAGTTTTTGCTTGGTATGGTAATTTGGTATGACATTCTATTTGCTATTAATACTGTGAGCAAGAAATTGCAATCTACTTCTATGTGTATTTGACACTACTCTAAAGCAACTATAAGGTGTCTTGAATTTCTTTGAGAAGTATAGAGAGGAGGGTTTTATAACAAGTATGAATGTTGCTAAAAGTGTTGCACTTGAAATGGATGTAGAGCCTATCTTTCCAACAAAACGTCGTATGATAAGAAAAAAACAATTTGGGGAGAATAATATGGATGAAGAAGATCAGTCAGCAGAAGAGTCATTTAGAATTAATTATTTTTTGGTTGTTGTTGATATGGCAATCACTTCTTTAAAGAAAAGATTTGAGGAGTTGAAAAGATTTGATAGTATTTTTGGATTCTTATATAATTCAAATAAGTTGAAGTCATTAGAAAATAATGAGTTAAGAGAACGTTGTGTTAATTTTCATTCTACTTTTTCTCATGGTGATTTTTCTGATGTTGATTTAGATGATCTTTTTTCTGAATTGAAAGTGTTGCAATCAACTTTGCCTACTGAGTTAATGTCTGCTACTGAAATTCTTGAATTTGTCAAATCTGCTGATTGTTATCCGAATGTTTCAATTGCTTATAGAATTTTATTAACTGTACCAGTAACCGTAGCATCTGCAGAAAGAAGTTTTTCAAAGCTTAAATTAATAAAAACCTACTTGAGGTCAACAATGTCACAAGAAAGATTGAATGGTTTGGCAACTTTATCTATTGAGAAAAATATGTTGGAAACTATCGATGCCGATGTTATTATAAATGATTTTGCATCGGCAAATGCACGAAGAAGTCATTTATTGTGATATTGTATCGTCTATATTGTGTTGTAGGTGCGATTTGCCGAGTTGGAATATTGAAATATGGAGAAGATGGCTTGCAACTAAGTTTCACATGTTATTGAAGGGGCCCTGTATTTCTTGTTTCGCCTAGGGCCCATAAAATGTCAGGAACGGGGCTGACGATAGTCTCGTCTCGTCTCGTCCTTATTTGCCTCCAATGCACGGTAGTCTCGTCTCACCTCGTTGGAGTGTTACATGGTTGCCTCGTCGGAATACTATACAGTAGTGTCGTTTGTTACATATATATTGCATTTGTTACACGTTTAAATCAGGAGTGGTGGGTCATTTTCCCGAAGGTTATATGCTGCATGTTAAAAGATATAGAATTGATTCATGAAATATAATAATTTGAGCGTAGTCTCTCGTAAGGTGATTGAGGAAGATTTAGAATAGATGTGTATTCTATAGTTAAATAAGTTCATTAACATAAATATCTAGATTTACGATTTTAAAGAAGATTTTTAATTCCTGTCGGTACGCTATATGGTTACCTCCAATACACAATAGTTTCATCTTGTCTCGACTCGTCGATATGCTATATGGATTCTAAACAATGCATTATAATGCACGATAGTCTCATCTCACCTTGTTGGAGTGTTGCATAGTTGTCTCGTCATAATACTGCTCGGTAGTCTCGTCTCGTCTCATTTGTATGCAATATGGTTGCCTCCAATACACGGTAATATTGTCTCGTCTTGTCGTTATGCAATATGGTTTGTCTCGACTCGTCGATACGCTCAATGGTTGTCCCGTCAGAATAATGCACGGAAGTCTCGTCTTTTCTCAAAACTATAAAGTAATACACGTTAATTACCCAAACACATAACCCTGGTTATGACCTGTTTAAATTTACAAATGTAAGTTGTTACAAAGTTTATTATCCATTTCGGTAAAACCGTGATGTTACTTACGTGATATTAATATGAACTACTTCATCAATATTTTGGTTGGTTGAATAGAATTAGCTTTTTGTTAAAGGTTTTTATTCGGATACTTTTCATGTATATTTGATGTGGAATAGACATAAAATTATAAATATTAATTAATAAAACTTAAAATAAATAAAATGCATATAAACCTAGAAGTGGAAAAATCAACAATATTAAATCATATAATTAAAGGTAATAATGCATTGGAAATACGTTCATGCTTATCTCGTGTGGTGATGGATGTGAGACTTTTAAATTAAACGCTATTAGATTTTAAATGAGAATGAATAAATGTTATTTAATGATCTCACTCGATTGTAACTGAAATATGTTTTATTTTGTGTAGCAATATTTCGAGGTTGAATCCTAAGTTTAGTAAATTTAGTTTTTGGAATAATTGGACATAGAAGAGAATAAGATATATGGTTTTTATTCTCTCGTCTATGATGAGAATGCGTCCCACTATTTTAGATGTTCTCTTCCATCATTGATACTGTAATGATCCGTTCTTTTTGCATCATATATTTTTCTATTTTCTTTTTCTCCAGTTTTCTTACCAAATATTCATTTATATTTATTAGAATATTCGGTAAAGTTTGGAAAAGAATGGAGCTCGTTTTGACTTAAAATTTGATGTTTTAGTCTCCATTTGGTCTCTGCATGAATCCTTTTCTTAAATTAAATCTCCACCTGATTTCTAATTGACCTGATTTCTTCGCCAAGTAATCCTATAAATCGCTCTTGATTACTCGCTAAGTTTTTGCAAGAAAATGATCTCGTTTGAGCAATTAATTGATGATCCGGAGTTGTTATTTTAGTGTTTTATTTTTAATTTCTTCATCCGGATACCTTTAACCCTGAAACCACTTCAGGTTTATCCCAATTTATTCGTCTGACTATCCGGTGAGTTTTGGCAGGGGTTGGGCTTCGTTTGGACCTAAAATGGATTTATTGGCATCCGTAGTTTGTTCTTTTTGCATGCATTATTTTTATCCGGTTTCCAAAAACTATAAATAGGGGCCTAGGCCCTTCAGTTTTCAAAAACTATAGGGGCCTGGGGCCTTCAGTTTTCAAAAACTATAGGGGCCTAGGGCCTTCAGTTTTCCAGTTCATTTTCAACGTCTCTCTGTGTTGACTGCGAGACGAGCGGCGAGCAGGCGCCGAAGGTACGCGCGGTACCGCTGCCGGAGTGCGGCTAGGAGGCTTAATCGGCCGACTGGTACCCCAGTGGGGAGCCGGTCGCCCGACAACGACCCCCATGCCGAGGCTCTGGCAGTTTTATTTTATGCCTTTAAATATTTTTATATAGTTTTTATAGAGTTTTAGGCGTAGAGCACAACCCCCTTCTGGGAGAGTCGCAGAAGGGCGACCGGCGAGCTCCAAACCGGCGTTTCACCGTCGGCGACTATCACCGTCCCCTACGGTGGCCCTCGGGCTGTCGGATGGCTCTCTCTCTTAAGGCTTTTATGCTCTGGGCCTTCGAATCTATAAAGTGTTCGGAGTGGATTTTTCGGTTCATGCATGTCTAGGATTTCCCGAGCACGGTTTTCAATTTTTAAAGTATGTCTCGGGTGATCTATGATGTGCGTGGTTGATGCATGTTGTACAACATGAAGCGCTTTATTTTATGGTGCAAGTTTCATAAGTTTTCATCAAGCGGTTTTTAGTAGATTTGAAGAAAAGCTTGAAATTATATCTACATTGTCCGATTGTTATCCAAAAGTCCCCATGTCAGTTTTTAGCAAATTACATTGGGTTGTCCATCATTTCAAATCGAGCATAGTTATCTTCTGCATGTGTATGTTTGGAAGCCCGGATGTCCAGGATTTGAGTTTGTATGGGGAGAAAACCCTAGTTTTTGCGTTTTAATTGTTGATTATATAGGTATCCAGGGTTGTGGTTTTGAACCTAAGCCTAAAAGTTGTGCTGTAGGAGCATAGTGACCAGTAAAGTGCGATCGAGGGGTTTAGTGGTGACCCCGGTTGTGTGCAGAATCCGTTTGAAGGTTAAGGTGGGCTATGTTTTTGCATGTATTTTGAGTTAATAAGCTCTGATATTTCAAATTAAAATTGTTGGCAGTCATGAAAATATTTTTATGTGCGTACTGGCTCGTTTAATGCTCTTACATAACATATGTGGCTCTTAGTCGGTCTAACACGCTTACTAAGGGCTGTGCGCACAGGGTCGGATTGCGGAGGATTGATCCCCTCGCGCATTCGACCAAAGAAAGGTTTCATTCAGATTACAGTTGTCACTCGCAGATCCGGCTGACCCGGCATGAGTTGAGTAGAACGCAGGGCGTTCACAGTTTAGTTATATTGTTGATTAGTTTACATCTCTTGATGTTTTTCTTTCTTCATTAGAGAGTGATTACCGAATCTTAACGGTATATCTTTACACATATCCAGTTTAAGAAGGTTTCACAGTCATTTCCCCATTTCTTATGTCTTAGGAAAGTGGAGCATGACATATCATACCAAAAGTATCGACAATTAGGTATACCGAATCTTTCGGTAATTTCTTGGTTCAACTTTTAACTTGACACAAACTCTCATGTGTCCCCCCACATTTTCATGTAGGTCACTACACTTGCATATACAAAAGACAAACTAACAACTAGCCCAAACAACTATACAATTTCTACAAGAGAAATAAACATAGGTCATCCACTTTGTTAGCTCCTTCTTGTAACTACTTCTTCAAGTCTCACCTTGAAAGATTTCTCGGGTTTCCATCTTGAGGTAACAGCCTCAATACTTGAGATGATTCTGTTGCAGACGTTGTTGTCTCAACAATCTGCCCAATATTTGCAGCAGTACTCGCAACAACAATTTTTCCACCAACAACATCAAAAATGAAATTCAACAGTTGAAATATTGAAAGCAAAGGTTACGAGCTTTCAATTTTATGTCTAAGGTCTCGAACGCACTCCTCCTCCAATGTAAAGGTTTGGTCAATATTTCGTCTTGTGATTGTTGGAAAATGGTTGGACCGGGGTACACCTTTATACACCTATACTTTGAAAAAACTAAAAGAAAAGAAGATGAGACAACAAGACAATAAATTGAATTGAAATAACAGTTACAAACTGGATGTTGTCGGGACTGTTGTGCAAGTTGTCGTCGTAACACTCGGGGTAACATCTGGGATTCTTCGGAACAAAATATTGTAAAATCTCCTCCTAGATGCTGGAACAAAATTAGTAATAAGCCGAGTCGAGGAAACCCTGTTTCCGCAAGACGAAATATGCTCCGGCTAATGCTCACGGGTTGGCGTATTGTCCCCAAAGATAAAACAGCTTCGTCTTCTTGGTAGTAGCACCACAAACTAAGAAGCTCCAACGAATTAGATGATGGTGAGTACTGAGA
Organism: Salvia sclarea; assembly: GCA_036873715.1. Lineage (NCBI taxonomy): Eukaryota > Viridiplantae > Streptophyta > Magnoliopsida > Lamiales > Lamiaceae > Salvia > Salvia sclarea. Next base: position 5,683,791 of record JAYJMF010000056.1, read on the forward strand.
AGCTATATGATTTTGAGAATGCAAGTTTGCAAATAATGTATATGAAAAACATGTGTTGAGATCTCTTGTTTTCATATGCTCAAAGTTATGCAAAAAAAGTGTGTGTGGAGATGAAACTATGCAAAAGAGCTCCCCATATATAGGCAACCATACATGTAGGAGACTTAAACATAAGCATTCAATTTATGGGTGTAACCTCCAAGTAACCTCCCACCAAATTGAATGGAGATGTAACCTCCTAACAAGCAATACACCATTGTGTAACTCCCAACCAGCTATTAACATCAATTATAACTCTCATGGCTAATTCAAATAAGATTGAAACGTGGCTGTTACAGGCCGTAACTGTCGAACGGGAACTGTTGACTTACATGTTGTGACAACATCATAGTCAACACGTGCACTGTTTGTTTAAACTTTCAGCAAATTAGTTAAGAACCAGTTGTCAAACACCAAGGCTCAGGGCCAAGAGTGTGCACTATTAATAGGTTGATTGGTGCTCGTTACGTATCATTTCTCACTCACCGAAATTTGATTTTGAGTAAATAATCATCACATAAAAAATTGGTCAATTTAAAACCAAATTTCCAACACAAATCTCAGCATTGTAGGATAACACATACACTAGAACTAAGTGCTCATAAGTCAGAACTCACGAGCACTTGCAAGCACACATTAAAAACAGACACGTGCAACTAAAGAATACATATGTATGTTCATTGTTACATATTCACTAGCTAGAGTCGTGAGAAAGTGTTAAAGATTAATAAATTCATTTTTATTTAACTTTGAATAGAAATCAGACAATAATAAATTCATATATACTGAGTTATCTTTGTAATTCTAGGATATTAATTTGATGTCGATGACCGTAGATTTATATAAGAGTCTTCTCAAAAATTATTATCTTATTGCTCCATCGAAATTATTAATCTCGAACCGGAGAAAACTATTATTCTAAAATATTATTATTAAATTATCGAATATTAATTTAAAATTGTTATACTATATGCTAATAAAAAAAGTCATAAAGAGATAAAAACAGGCGAACAGCTAACTAGGGAATGATTATCACCCCCATGAAGAACTCCAATTAATTCTGAAAATGATTATCATGGAACTGACGAAAAATGTCAATGCTCCGTTTGTTATCTAGAAATATACAGATATTAGAATAGGGAAAAACCTTTAATATGTGAACTGAACTTAATTATTCGAAGTCAATGGGCACGTTATGTTATGTTATGTTTTGGATTAATTAATTATTGCCAATCAATCATAATAAAATCTCGTTTATTTGGCGGATAAGCATATTTTATCAAGATGAAAAATTAGTACAACAAGGACACAAATGCTTAAAATATATGAACAAAAACGCGTATTTGGTCTAATTTTTACATCCACTCAAACATAAATTCATCGAATTACAGATTTTTTTTTTTTTAGAAAAAAAAAAAAAGATTATGAGACCAAATGCCAAACTAGCTACATGAACTTTACGAAGTCAAGCGACAAACATTCTAAGCATTGTGTTATTTCGGAACATGAAATTCCAAAAAATCGTGTAATAATTATAGATTTGAATAATCGCGCGTTTTCTGTTATTTTGTAACGTTTGCCCCAACAGAAGAAAAGAAATACACATATTTTTAAATTTTAAACACAAACTATTTGAGAGTTAAGGTCAACCGAACTGGCCTTGTATTTAATGCCGATAGGTTCATATTACTTGAAATAAAATATAAAAGGTTACATTTTTATTCCCCAATTACTCCTTTTTTTCTTTTCGCTTTCGGAAAAAAGATAATCAACAACGTGAAAGGTCCATCCATCGCTAGTGTAAATAAACAATTCTCTTGACCCAATCCATATGAAAAATATATCTAAATTAATTAATTAAATGATCACAACGAACATGCTGTTTGATCAGCAGAATGTCTTATATATATAAAAATAAATAAAATTGAACTTGTTTCACAATAGAACTGCATATTTTAATAGTTCAATATTCCCGAAGCCCAAGTAATTTCCTCTCCCCGACTCTTTTAAAAAATAGAAAAATACCGTGAATTTTCTTTGAATATCTTATCTCGTGATTATATTAACTAATCAATAGACGGTTGATACAAATATGAATATGGAAGAACATAAGGAATAATTAATACTAACCTGAAATAAAAAGGGATATGTTAGAATAAATGATCCGAGGTCGGCCTTAACGTGAGAGGCATATTCTCTATTAATGTTAGCGTTTACTCTTTCTCCTTATTCAAAACTATGCGTACGGTACTTCTATATAGTATTAGGATTGGGTTTAATAATATTTTGCAATTGGCAATCACCAGTAATTAATATTTCTTCGAAAAATTAATTCAACATGATAATTTCTTTGTATGACATAACACTTTAATTTGACATATTCAACATAGAATATATCCATTTTCCTTGAAACTAGTGCATGTAATCTATAATCATTTCATGATTATTAAACCGCAAATGAAAAAAGACTATTTCAATATATATATTTTCCTAGCGTCAAAGAGCCACACAGAGAATCTTTAAATTGATGACATTTTTCACTTACAAATTCTCAATCTTTAATTTTTTATTAATTGACTATATAGGGATTAAACTTAGTCTCCAAGTTGTGGTCTAAGAGAAGAATAAGTCATCAAATAGACGACCAAGTTGTTAATAACATCACAAAAGGATAGGCCACTAGTCGTATATATATAAACATTGTTACTCGAAATCAAAATCACAAACATCACACAACACAAATAATCTATAGTCATTTGAGCCTTTGACATTTTGAAAGAAAAAGAGTTCAATTTGGTGGTTCACTAAAGATGGGCTACAAACCCTTGATACCCCTCATGCTTTGCATGCTGAATTTCAATCTATTGATACAATCACTCGCAGATGCTACATCTGATGAAATATCTCTAGAAACGTACATCATACGTGTTGATCATGGAACCACGCCAGAAGATCTGCACACCTGGTACAGATCATTCTTGCCAACGACAACGACAACAACAGACACCAACGATCATAGGCGGAAATTAACCTACTCATACCGCAACGTGTTCAGAGGTTTTGCCGCCAGATTATCACCAGAGGAAGTGAAAGCAATGGAGACGAAGCCGGGCTTCGTCTCCGCACGTCCCCAGAGAATAATATCCCTCCACACAACCCACACCCCTAACTTCCTGGGGCTCAGCCAGAACTCCGGGTTCTGGCAGAGCTCCAATTATGGCAGAGGCGTCATCATCGGAGTCCTGGACACCGGGATTCTCCCGGAGCACCCTTCGTTCAGCGACGAAGGGATGCCGCCCCCGCCCGCCAAATGGAAGGGGAGGTGCGAGTTCAACCACACCACGTGCAACAACAAGATCATCGGAGCAAGAAGCTTCACTTCCTCCGCTCCTACCCCTTTAGACGACGACGGCCACGGCACCCACACTGCGAGCACCGCCGCCGGGAGATTCGTCAGAGGCGCTAATGTTTTCGGCAATGCCAACGGCACCGCCGCCGGGATCGCGCCCATGGCGCACCTCGCGATATACAAAGTGTGCGGGACTTTCTGCTTCGAGAGCGACATACTCGCCGCGATGGACGCCGCCGTCGACGACGGAGTCGATATTCTTTCCCTTTCACTAGGCTCGATCTCTTTGAATATCCACGATGACCCTATCGCCCTCGGAGCCTACAGCGCGACGGAGAAGGGCATTTTGGTCAGTTGCTCCGCCGGCAACGGCGGGCCTTCCAACTTCTCGCTATCAAACGAGGCGCCGTGGATTCTGACCGTCGGCGCCAGCACCGTCGACAGGAAGATAAGAGCCACCGCCGTGCTGGGAAACAACCAAACATTCAACGGCGAGTCAGCCTTCCAGCCGGCGGATTTTCCGGCGACGCAGCTGCCGCTGGTGTATGCCGGCATGCTGAACACCACCGACTCACAAATCAGATTCTGCGGCGAGACATCGCTCAACAAAACCGACTTAACAGGGATGGTGGTGGTCTGCGAATTGGGAGGAAGAATACCGAGGATTGAAAAAGGGATGGCCGTCAAGAGCCGCGGCGGCGCCGCCATGATCATCGTCAACCCCGCCGCCTACGCCAACCTCACCCTCGCGGAGGCGCACGTGCTCCCCGCCACGCACGTGAGCTACGCCGACGGGTTAAAAATTAAAACCTACATCAATTCCACATCCACACCTACCGCCACCATAGTTTTCAAAGGAACCGTCATCGGCGACGACCGCGCCCCGGTCGTCGCCGCCTTCTCCTCCCGAGGCCCAAATTTCGTGAGCCCCGGGATACTCAAACCCGACATCTTAGGCCCAGGAGTCAACATCCTGGCCGCCTGGCCGATCTCGGTCGACAACAACACCAACACCAGCACCAAATACACATTCAACATGATCTCCGGCACCTCGATGTCGTGCCCCCACCTGAGCGGCGTGGCGGCTCTGCTGAAAAGCGCGCACCCCGATTGGTCCCCTGCTGCGATCAAGTCGGCCATCATGACCACTGCAGACGTCGTAAACCTGGCGAAGAATCCGATCGAAGACGAGAGATTCCTCCCGGCCAACGTCTTCGCCACGGGGTCGGGGCAGGTGAACCCGTCCAGGGCGACCGACCCCGGCCTCGTCTACGACCTGAAGCCGGACGAGTACATTCCGTACCTGTGCGGCGGCCTCAACTACACGAACAGGGAAGTCGGGGCGATTCTGCAGAGGAGAGTGAACTGCTCTGCGGAGTCGAGTATTCCGGAGGGGGACCTCAACTACCCTTCCTTCGCCGTCACTTTCCGGAGATTCCTGTCGCCGGATTCGCAGACGTACACGAGGACGGTGACGAATGTGGGCGAGGCGAACTCGAGTTACGTTGCGGAGGTCGCCGCGCCGGCGGGGATTGAGGTGCGCGTGGAGCCTGCGAGGCTGGATTTCTCGAAGGTGTTGCAGAAGCTGCAATACAAGGTGACGTTTACCAGATTGGTGAACTCGACGGCGTTTGGGTACGTTCAAGGCCACTTGAAATGGGATTCGGCCAAGCACTCTGTTAGGAGTCCGATTGCCGGAATACTGCGCTGATGATTGATTGATTAATATATATGCATGTCACTTCTGCTATCATTTTGTTGATTGTTTTTCTTTTTCCTCAAGGAAGTTTATGTGATGTTTTCATTATATTCTTTGATGGTTATTATAGTTTTTTTTTGTATGTATTATTGTTTGGTTTACTATTCAAGGAAAATCTTCAGAAATAATCCTTGTTGCGATCAGGTTCTAAAATTTCATATCAAATTGGATTGTTACGAGAAGTCAAATTTGAGATAGCTTTTGGCAGTAACCGACGTACGTGTATGCTATTTTTGTAGTGAGGTTTTCTTTGGTTTTTGGTTTATCCATCAAATCAAACTTCCATTATTTAAAAAAATAAAAATATAAGATGGTTCGACGAATCAATGTCCTCACTCCTCATGATTGAATTCATATTGTAATTTGTTGGTGTTGGAAGACACTGCAGCGTTATTATATTCACGTTGTAAGTATGAAGTTTAGGGTTCAAATTACACGATAATTTCACCCCAAATCAAAACAAAAGAATATAGTTTAGAAAAATATTTAAGTAACATAAATAGGTATTCATGCATGCATAAGACCGGCATATCTATACATACTTTATAAAAACCTCTAATAAGTGTGATATATATATATATATAGGGAGTGGTTCATGTGAAACCCTTCCCTTAGGTGTTATATAGGATCAATTCTGGACCACGTATTTAAAAAAGAAGGAGTCTCTAGATGAGTGACACGTGGCAAGGATTTGAGATTCTTAATTAGCGTGAGTTTTCCTGCTCCTTATTTCTTATTCTACTTCTTCTTCTTTTTCTTCTTCTCCAGTTGCGTGAATTTCATGCTTTTTCTTCTTCTTCTTCTTCTTCTTCTTCTTCTTCTTCTTCTTCTTCTTCTTCTTCAGTTACGTGGTGCGCCACGGCGCCGCAACAGACGGCGGTGGCTGAACATCAGCGACGGCGGTGGCGGCAGCACCTACCGGCGATTTCTCGAGTGATTTTTTTGAATTTTTTGTTGGAATTTTGGTGTTGGATAATGAATTTTTGATTGAAAATTATTGAACCGAGAGCTATGGAGGCTAGGATGATGATTTATGATGGTGGATTATGTCTATGGTGGTTTATGGCAGTGGTTTACACAGAAGTTCGCCGGAAAAACGAAGAAGACGACTCCAAAACTGGTGGTGGAAATTTGGAAACGAATCTGCTATTAAAAATTGAACCCTGCATAATTTATTACTGAAAACTGCATAATTTATTACTGAACCCTGCACAATTTACTACTAAAAACTGCATACATGATTTATTACTGAAACATATATAGGTTTAGGATTTAGCGTTTAGGAGTTAAGGTTTAACATTTAGGGGTTATGATGTAGCATTTAGGAAACAGGGTTTAACATTTAGGGGTTAGGATTTAGCATTTAGAGGTTATGGTTTAAATCTGCATAATTATTACCGAATCATGCAGAATTTATTATTAAACCCTGCACCATTTATACGAAACACAACATGCATGATTTATTATTGAACACTGCATATTATAAAATAGAATACTGCATATTTAAACCCTGCATAAAATGAAACAAGAAACTGCATAATTTACAACAGAATAATGCATTCGTATTTTTTTTTACAGAACGCTCTGCCACGTGTCAACATCCTGTGCAGTCCGCCTTTTTTGAATGTGTGGCCTAGATTTGGTCCTATATAACACCTAAGGGAAGGGTTTCATGGGAACCTAACCCAATATATATGAGATCCCTAAGTGTAGGAATATAGGAAAAAATATCTTCGTCTAGCACATCTTTCATATGTGTGTAGCACCATCAGTATTTGGCGTGATTCAGTTTGAGCAACGGATTTCATTCTTATTTCCTACGAAATTTAGCTTTTCTACCTGAACCAATCCATATATATACACACACATGTCAAGATATTAAAATCAGGCATACTGTTAATACCTCATTTGAGAAAAGACATCACAATTTAATAAGGCTAACAAACAAATTAATTATTTTCGGAGCGTCTTCTTGTAAACGTTCTGAAAAGGCTTTAGTCTCATTACGTTGACGATTTTTTTATCTCTAGTTAAAACTATAGTATTTATTATTTAGGGTTTATATTGGGAGGGTTAATTTACCCAACAAAACAGAAAACAGTCCTAAAATAAGTACCTTCCCTCGACAATTAGCAATTCCATGTGATAATGGACCAGTTAATTATGTCATTTTACAAGAAAATCCTTTTATCCAATGTACTTTTAGTGGCTTCCATCAACTTATTTAAGAATGGGAATGATTTCTTTTTCTTTTTAAAGAAAAAGGGGTTGATATTTATAAGAGGTCAAAATAACTCGCGCATTCTAAATCGAGATTTTTTTAAAGTACGGTGGCCGTTAGTTGAATTTTTTAATTTCAACTTTTGAAGAATATTATGATATTATCAAGAGAGGAGTATATTTTTATGAAAAAGGTACTACTTCTGTCCCACTGAATTTGTTCGTTTTTCTTTTGGCCGTCTCAACCAATTTTAACATTTACTTTTAGACAAATTTATTAATTATATAATTTTAAATAAATCTCGTGCCTAAAAGAAACGTAACATAGAAAGTATTAAACTTTTATTTTTATTTCCAATATGGCAAAACTAGATATGATGGATTTAGATGTCGAAATAAAATCATGGATATAGTTGAAGAGAAGTCTTCATGTGTTCACATGTATGGATAATTCTATTTAAAGATATGCATATCTTGAATTATATGTATAAACTTGCATATTTTGAAATTGAAATTTGCACGTCTCGTATTCTCAAATATTTATCCTTTTCTCCTCTTCAATATGCTAAAAACACTTTTCTTGATGATCATTTTGCTTTCGTTCTTGTTGATCGTTTGTTTTATTTTGAATTATGAAGTTAGAATGAAGTGATATGAACAAGAAAATAAATTCTGTATAACTCAATCTCGTGTGCAGTATTTTGTTCAACCATATATATGCAAATTTCTATGTTACTAAATGCATATATATTTTATTTACCATGTAATATAAAAATCAAATTATTAATATATCCTTAATGAGCTAAATTAAAATCCCGAAAATTCCACCATATGATAAATAAAAGGGACATATAAAATTGAGTATATTACCTAAGACCTGAATACTATATAATCCACTCCTATATACATACATATTTTAATATGAGATGGTTAATTGATTATAGTGCAACTGTGTCTTGTCATATCTCTTTCATAACTTTTCCACTTCATATCTCTTTCATAACTTTCCACTAAAAAATGAATGTTGAAGGAATTTGAAATCGACAGGGAAAGAAATAATTCACTTTTTGACCATTTATCTAATTATCTGGTATTATTTAATGCATTATTGAATTAGTTTCTACAGATTGAATAACTATATTTAATTCAGTTTTTATTACTCTTATAATTTATTAATCAAGATATTCAAGATCTACATATTGAATTAGTTTCTAATTACTAAAATGAGGACAATATATATTTGATCATCTTCGTATATACATGTGTATATATTCAAAGGATTGTGAAAAAATCATGGATGAGAGTAATATATATTTTTCGTTTGAAGCTTGGCCAAAATGACTTTTTATGAGGATACAAAAATATAATTACCATAATTGAGAGAAAAAAGAGAGTTTTGTATTCATTTTGATACAAATTTTAGTATATTGGTGTTTCTTTAAAAATTAAACCCCTACTTTTGGTGTTCCACTATTTTTTTTCTTCTAATAATTTTTTTTAATTCCAACGGTTTGGTTTGTAGTATAATTTTTTAAATATTAGTTATGATTCACTAATACAATTAGAATTCATAATTATTTTTCATAATTAATTTACAATTTTTTTAATCAATAATGAATTATTAGGATTCATTGCCCCATAATTAGACTCTATATATGGTGTTTTAAAGCTTCACTGCTTCAACTTTCGGTAATATTAAAACCTTTTAATATGATGAAATTAATAGCGGTAAACCATTATAAGATATACTCCATATTAGAGTAGCTCTATGGTGTTTCTAAGCTTCAACTTCCAGTAATATTAAAACCTTTTAATATGATGAAATTAATAGCGGGAAACAATTATAAGATATATTATCATACATAGAAGACTCGAACAGCATTCATGACCTTATAAATCTGCAGTTGTGGCTGTTTACATAATACGACATTAATACATTAGTATAAAATCCTATGAATAACATTAATAATTTCACTGTTCCAATATCAGCTGTAACCAGCCTACTATTAATTACTAGTTCCTACTTAATTAATTATTCAGTGTCTTAGGCTAATTTGACAAACACAAAACAAAACCCATCGAATAGAAAGTCCAAAACGTACCATGTCCCAATTAAAGTTACCACCAAATCTTACCAAAACGCCAGCTACATGTAAATGCATTATTATTTGTCGTTAGCCTATTAATCACATGTTAAAAAGGAAGCCTAGCTAATTAATTAATTTAAGTGGCATTAAATCTGTAATTTACAGCATCAATCAGTCAACGGCAATTTTTTATTTTTATTTTTTGATCAGAAAAAAGAGGAATATTATTATAACAAAAACGTACAAGCAGTACCAAAGATACAAGATCAAAATATTACAATCCGTACAAAGTATCCACAAGAGAATTTTTCGCCCAATCCACACACGGCCCGTCAAAGTTCGTGATATTTCTCACACGACACCAACTCCAAAAACGACATTTGATTTCCTCCTCCAAACGTTTGGAGTCCCAAGGAGTATTTCCAAATATCCTTTGGTTTCTCCAAATTTCTATTTCATCATATCCTGGAGAATTTTGAACAGGAGAGCTACATCTACGGAAGTTTAATTAATTTCCATATCCAAATAGTATTACCCTTTACGGTGAGATATACAATGAAATATAAGATTCACAATCAGCATTAACAATATAGTGTTTTATATGAAATTAACATAAACTGCTGGTCATTTAGTAAAAACACCTGAACTATTATTAGTAATTACAGTAAAACAATAAATATATCGCGAACATATGAAAACTAACATAAGACATCAATTCATTGTCGATTTCAGACGATGGATATTACCTAAAAAAAAATACATGCCTATGATTCTATGAATACTATGATGTATACTCTACTATGGTATTTTTTGTTTTTGAAACCACTCTACTATGGTATTTTATACTGGTTATAATTAGTACATTTCGAATATTGTAGGATTATTATTTGTTTTAGGGGTAAAGTAGGAAATAAAATGCGTCAGTTAGAGATGTAGCGGGCAGCGGATCAGTGGTAGGATCTACACTTTTATTAGTTTAGCGGGCAGCCAAATGGGCAGCTTCTAATTGGTCGGGTAGTAGCTACCCTTTTTTCAACAAGCAGCTATAAGCCACCCTCCCCTCCAGATAGGTTATTATTATTATTTATTAAACATGTAAAGGTCTATAACCCTTTCAAATTATACCTAATTAAATTGGCTCAATGCTTAATTTCGTAGCCCTCACAAAAGAACAAAATAAATTCCTAGACATATTATCTAACTACATTAATGTTTTGGTCTAAGTATACATGAAACCTTATATACATTTGTCGAATGAGTGAAAACATTATAAATTTTTATTGAATATGTATGAGTTAATCTTATGTTACTTCATTCGACGGTATATATTGATCGAGGGAAAATCATAGGACATCCAAATAAAATTTGTAGTTAGAACATAAAATTTCAATGTTGTGCTATATATATATAGTATATGTGTTCAAAATTTTATACTCTATATACTATTTGCCGTGTATAAAATTATAGTTATGCCATTTATGATTATGTTACGATTATTCACGAACATAATTATGAAAATGTTACGACACTCTGATTTCATTTTATAGTGTTATTTAGTTTTTAGTTTTCCCTTAAACATGATATAGATCTACCCAAAAGGGAAAAAAACATTTATGATGAGAGCCCACAACAAATTGTACTTGATGAACTTAGAAAAAGTGTTCAGAAATGGGGTATATATATTGTTGTATACGTGCTTCAATTCATTTTGGAACAGTTGACTTGACATGACTCATGAGGCTCAGTCAACACATAATAATTGCCAATCTATAATCAATATTGTAATATTCAGATCAACGGGATTTTCTATTACGTGTCAGTATTTTAGAAAACTATCAGATATTCGAAAGTCTGAAAGTATATATGTCATATTATTAAATGATATTGATAGATGAATTATACCAAGATCCTACCTCTCTTGATATGCATATAAATATAAATGTGATCCCTAATAATAATATACATGTACTTTATATACATGTGATGTGACTGTATGTGTATATTTATTATCTCACGTGATTCATTAAAGTTAAAGTATAGGTTCTGTAGCATTATTTTTTCTTTGAAAATAATACAAGATACATAGTCTATCATGAATTGAATTTATATATTGCAAACATATCTGAATAATTCACACAGTAATCAAAATAGTACATATAATAGATCACATAAAAACACATGAAAAGAAAATCCACACTTTGGTAGGAATCGAGTGAAGAATCTCTCCCAGACGAGAGACTTTTTGGTGCCTCAAATACAATTGCTCATTTTATGTTGCCTCAAATGCAAAAGGGGACATCTTTCGGGATTAGATTTATTTAAATTATGGGATTTCACCGTTTGGGAATGAAATTAAACACAGACTAATAATACCTATAAATTGGTCTATCGTGATGTGAGGATTGAGATTTGAGATAGTTCAAATAGTTTGAGACCCGTGGTGCACTGCCATGAGCAACTTCATACACAGAATTGTTAATCAGTTCAATTTAACTTAACTAATTCCGAAAATTGCTATTTTTATAACCGAAACCAATTGGTTAAAGGGTTAATCAATTCGGTTAGTTGGTTCCATTCCAAGAAAAACAAAAAATAGACGAAAACAAGGGTGAGAGGGAGAGAGGTGCCGGGAAACTGAGTTAGGCAATGTCGCGTGGCGTTGCCAGAAAAAGACAATGTGCGACTGTGTCGGGCTGCCAGAGAGGAATAGAGCTCTGTTAAGTGGGGTTGAGCTGAGTCAGCAGACTAAGTCTGTGTGTTAGAGTGGGATGGCGCGAGAACTGAGAAGGGAAGAACTGCGACGACACGAGCTATTTGTGGTTGCCTGTCGGCCAACAGATGTTTTGCAAAGTAGAGAGTTGAGATGAAGAGCAGAGAGGCAAAGGCGAAGAAAGTCTCGACTGTCCTCCCACCCTATTAGTTTTGTAGTCGCCTTATCGAGCATTTATAATTACAACTCAAACCATCAGGAAGCTTTAAGTCTGTCAAACCGACTTTGGGCACAGCTCGATTGACAAACGCCCAACAACAAGATTGGTAACACTACGGCAACCCAAAAAATGAATTCAAAAGCATGTACTTAATTTTAAGTTTCAATATGGATAAATATCTAAGTCTCAACTCCAAAATCACACGAAAATTTAAAAGGTCAAATTTGCTATGGATAGAAATGTTTGGTCATTATTGCAACATTTTCAAAAACTGTGATGTAAAGAAATGCTCAAATATTGGAAGCTGATTAAATAGGGTCGCGATTCGGGAAATGTCCTTCCTAACCGTAGGGATTCAAGGCCCTGTTTTCGGATTAATTTGGAATTGGGACAGGGACCGAGATTGCATTTTGGTGGAATTCATGTATTCCGATACCCGATTGAATAATTATAGTTCAGAACATTTGAGTTCGTTACTGGGACGGAAATTGAAATTATATTGATTTCGAGATATGGGAATCCCGAACTCCTAATTGCGACCGGGACTGAGATTTCAAGCAATTTGGGGATCGGTTAGCCGGTGCCAACCCGATAAACAACCCTTCTCGTATATACCTCACCCCTCTCAATTCTCCAAAGGTTGGCATCCATGTTTTACCTTTTTGATAGTATGCGAGACCACACAAGTGGAACTTTTCCTCAAAATAAGTGAAACCACTCCAAAATTCTTGAATGCACGCCCCACAAAACTAGACAACAACAGCTTAGACACACATATAATTAACCCAACATCTAAGTCTGCCCATTCCAAAACACGCCTGGAAGTAGCAACAGTTACTCTGCCTTCCACCCATCACACTACCTTTTATTTTCTGAAATATTGACGTTGGTTTTCTTAAAGGTTAATTGCTTTTAAAATCATGAACTTTGTCAATCATTTATTCTTACCTATAAATCTTTTTTTTTTTAACACTAATAACACGGACTTACAATACATTGCAAGTTTTCCCCAAAATGAAAATTCGGCCAAATTAACCTCAGTGAAAGGGAGTTATTACTACCATTAACATTATAGAATTAATTTGGCCGGATTTCAGTTTTAGGGGAGAACTGCAACAAACTGTAATTCATGTTACATATTGAAGTTCATGAGAAAAAACAAGTAGGGTGCAAATTTCATGATTTTATAAGCAATTGACCCTTTTTCTTTTCTTGTCAGAACTTAGAAATAATGCACCATAAAGACCACACACACACACACATATGCAGCAGGATAGGGGCCCCCTAACATACAGATAAGACCACCTTCTTCTAACACAGAATTGCTTGTCTGGTTACAAAGTCACATGTAAACCATTCCAGAAGAAAACACGTACCACAATTTCATCGTCGGGGGCGAGGAGGCTCCGGTGGAGGCCTGGAGGGAGTCGAGGAGGCTGTCAGCTGCAGCGGACAAGCTTCACCTGTTCTTGACGAAAACTCAGAAACAAGATATAATAAATGTGCATTCTGAACTGAAACCAACATATCATGTGTTTTCCACTGCATCACCACCTTTAATGCTACAAGGTCCTACAACCCTTCTTATGACAGTAAAAGAAGAGGAGAGAAATGCAAGAAATACCAGAAGATCAATTAATCGTGACTAATGGATACACGACAAACCAGAAACGGACATTTGGACAATCCCCGGGGCTCCAGAGCTCGTTACAGCTAGCTAGAGCTAGTAGAAGAGTTCCGATGTAAATGTTAGACATTAAAGAAGATGAGGGACGAGGATAAGTGTAATGGCGATTTTATGTAACTGTATAATTTGTGGACATAACTTTGACTGATGTCCGGACCTAGTACAACAGAATGTGCAGCAAATTAGGGAAGCAGCCACACTAGAATTCAAGGTTCGGCTTTCTTGTAATATTTTGGCACGAATTCTCTATGAGAAAAAAGAGTAAAATTGTTCGTATATGAAAAGAATATGAGAGATCCCAAGTCGAGAGAACACCCATATGTGTAACAAAATCTTCCTAATGTCTCTTCATTTCCTGGAAAATATTGGCCACCTTTGGGGATAATCTTGGCAGAAATTTAAACATCTGAAAAGAAAGGAAAATAAAGGCATTATAAGTATACGAGCTCGAAACAGCTCGAAGAGTTAGTTTTAGTTTTAGTAAAAATGAACCCAAAAAAGTGAAGTAAAATAAAACAGAATAAAACTAAAGACTTATGTGGGAAGAATAAGACTTGTAAGAAAACATTCTTCATCCAATTCCTTCCCTAGTCTCATTCTTTATGTTACTTTTCATCTTCTCTACCCCGTCTTTATGAGAACGGGGAGTTCATAATTAACCTTAAAAATTAAGACATGCTTAAGCAACGATATGATTACAATTGAATGCAGCATTCATAGCGCGGAAAAAGTTAGAACCAACCCTCATTCAAAGCCACCTAAACGATGGGGCATCTTGGACCAACTTTTAAGCAGTGAAGGCATTGAAAAGACACAGCAGCAGCAGTTAACATGTGCATGGGTGGAATCTAGAGCAGGACTGTCGAGTGTGCGGGTCCCACTAAGTTTCGGATACAAAAGAAGGAAAGTAAATGTGAACAACGAACGAAAATGGTCTTTTCCTCGGGAACTAAGCCGAACAAGGTACTTACAAGTTTGCAGGGTCTATACTTTGCCACATCAGAATATCATGTAAATTGACAAATAGAACAAAAGGATATTTGTGGTACTCTAAGCATGCCTTGCAATAAGAAGCTCGCATACGAAAAAATCAATACTACAGCAAACAAGTAGCAACTCCTTCACAAGAATTGGTAAGGCATATATATCATAATACAGTAAAAAGAAAACGTACCCACAGCTTCACACAAGCATCAAGGATAACTGGGATTAGGCATACAAAAATTGTTATGGCAGCCGGATCGACCTCAAGCCCGAAATGCTCGACCATGACCTCTAGCAATGTCTGCCAACCGGATTCCGAATGATACCTGCAAGTTGCAAATTTATGAGCTTAGAATAGAAAAAGAAAAACATCGAGCTACACTCAAAGTGTATTTTTGTATGGAACGGAATGCTTTCAAGATGAAAACTTGAGGCAGTTAGTTCTCTACCATGTCAGAACACAACTGTTCATGACAACAGAACAGTAGGGGTAAGGTCCACTTTTCAATAACGGAATCAACAATGAAAATATGCTGTAAAAATGTTAAACAAACTTCACATATGGAATGATTTTAGCTGAGTTGTACGGCTACCAGATATGATGATGAGAGAGAATAGCAGAAAACTTACTTACCCTAAAAAAATATCGGTGATAAGTATTATAAGAAATGCCTTTCCGGTGTCTGATATATTATTCAGTAACTTATAACCAGTAAATTTCAGCAAGGCTACCTGCACGAGTACAAGTTGAAGAAACATAAACATCGTCAGATAAATAAATAATCAACACTGAAGTGAAGATGTAACCCAAATAATCAACTCTTGCTTTTCTATGTTAAAACTCACGGAAATATATAACCCAGCTTTAAAATTTGAGAGGATTGAAACATAAAATTGTGATATTGTTTAAATGCATATCAATAGTCATATCTCATGCAGGTCTTACATTACTTCACTTGGTAATTCTCTAGAATGTGATGCCATTTAAAAACAGTGAAAGTAACCGTCAAGCAATAAAGTGACTTCTCACTCTGAATTAATTAAGAGGATGCGTCACAGAGTCTTTTGTATCAATATATTAAACATTACTAGCTGCTATTTACTTTTCACTGGCCACAGCTCTTATGAATTGTGAAATGAGAAACAATAAACTTGCCCTCGTGGAGCAAAACAAGAATGTCCATGATAGAAGTGAAAAGAAGAGAGCAGATTATTTGATGATAACTCACTTGATTCTGATTGAAGTATAGAAGTAGGAATACTGAGATCCCAAACACCATATCTGACCATATGTTGGCAAATGCTTTACGGTTCTCCAATCTCCATTCATCTCGCAGCTCTAACCTGTCAGGTAATATAGAAGACAGAAAGGTTCAAATTAAGCTGTATGGTAAAGAAACTTATATGAATGTTAACAAGCAACATTTGTTCACTAAAATGTGCCAATGAGCACTAAAATACTTACGCTTTATGTCGTAACTCCAAGTAAAGCTCCTTATCAGAAAGAGGGGGAGATTTACCAATCTCCACCTCAAGCCGGTAGCGTGCTTTCTCAAGTTTTAGAGCCTGGACCATTTGAAGCTTCTGATTCCTCCTAACATCAAGCACTTGTGCCGCAAGGGGTACTTTTTCAACATATCTGCTTAGAAAATTGTAGTACTCATCAAGTCCCCTTTCACAAAACTATGTAACAGTAAGATGTCAGCAGATGTAGCCTCTTCCAGTTGGGAATTATCTTACTAGAGTGCTATTTATAAAGAGTTCAGCAATACTCGTATAGCTACTAATGTGGAAATGGGATTTTTTTTTTTTTTTTTTTTAAGTTAAGAGAAATATCCAGTAATAATCTATATTTCAAATTTCAATAGTCTGCTTCATGTCAAATTTTGAATTTACGTAAAATGTCAAGGCAAATATGTTCCTGCACACGTGAATTCATGGAAAAGTCCATACAATTTGTTACATATTTCTGGAAGAATAGAAATAGGTAACAGAGTAAAATCCAGTTCGAGAAAATGCTCTTGAATGGCGAAGGCTACTTCTAAGTTGCTAGTCTGTGTAAGAAATGTGAAACATTTTAATAACAGTTTGGAAAGCTTGTGAGATTTGAACTCGATATAGCTTAATATATGCACATTTAAAATTACATGAGCAAGAGAAACATCAGAACATGCTCTAATCACTTTGACTAAATCGGCAGCATGAAGCAGTACTATCAAGTTGCTGATGCACAACTTCAGTTAATATTGACAGATCTTACAAAGACGAAAAGTAGGAATTTCTTTGATACCAAAAATAATGGAAAGCTATGATGATAGACTGAATGAATGAGAATAAACTACTGATGGATTATGCTTGATGAATATCTCTTTTCATTCTTCACTTTCTACAAAATCAAGAAATTATAGTTCGTATCATTAACCCAAGTGCGAAAATAAATTGTACGGTAAGATGTACCTGTCCAGAAAAGGCATCATGACATAGTCATGAACCAAGAAATCCACAGCCCAGGGAACAATGACCAGGACTGCCAAAAATTTAGCCTGAAATAAAAAAGGATGTAGTGAATTTGTGGTTGAACATTAACTCCTAAAAAATGTTCATAAAACTATTAAGTTTAAGCCAATATTAATTAACCATATTGCTTCATGATGATCTACACATAAGCAACTAAATTAAGCAAGACAAAGCTGGTTATTGAATTTTTCTATGAAAAAGGTACAAGCACCAAGCACCAAAATATAAGTAGTTTCAGGTTCATTAGCTACACTATATCTTGAGGATTCTTTTTTTCATAATGTATGGCCCATTGATATGATGAGCTAATTTATCTCATTTATCTATTGATATGAGAAATGAGGTACTTGTTCCACCAATAAGATCTCTCTAGCTACTGTAAGATGTTTCAGCCATATTCTAGAGAAATAGAATACATCTAATTAGTTATGACAAACACTAGCCACACATCCACATAATTGTGAAGCAGGATGATATGACATAGTTTTACAACATTAAATCATGTTGGAGTTACTGATTGCAGATGTCCTAATTAAGTGGCGTAGATTTTTACCCTCGATAACTAATAGGTAAGAAGACAGATCTAAATATAGAGCTTTCCAACTTTAGGAAAACAAAGAAGATGGTGACAAGAGGTTCATAACTTCACACAATAACACATTTAGCATTCGTTGATAACTTCACACTACAACACAATTATCGTTCTTGAAATTTATCAATGTGGCATGTAAATCAAATGTTATTCAGCAGATGTGTTCTATATCGCAGCAGCTCAAGAAAGTGCATCAGAAACATTCACCTTCATAAGTTACTTCCAGAACACTAGTCTACATAAATATGCAGATCATGATATCATTCATGTGATTATCCATACTGTAAGGCATAAATTGCATTAAAGTAGGATTATATTTGTCTACCAATGCTGCATAAGGCATCCTGTACTACTTCAAATAGGAACTTAGGCAAATATTGCTGTATACGCAACATGGCAAGTTCTAATGTTAGAAAAATGTCACTAGAAAACAATGCTCAAGTTTGAATAATTACAGCAGGAAACTTGATACATAAGGTTGGAAATTTGGAATTAAATCCCACAACAACAATGTAACATGATATTAACACAATAAGCTATGAACGAAGTAGATTTAACTACATGACAATAAACTTAACTCTCACTCACCGAATTGAACGAGGCATAGCGGAAAACTCGATCTTCATACAGAATATCGTCATCTTCTCTGCCTAGAACTAAATCCCTCACAGACTTAGCTAATACTCTACCAGAAAACGCTTCCTTAAAATCGTCCCCAACATCATCTCCTGGTTTTCCAACTGCTCCATTCGAGTCTTGAACCCACGAAGCACCATTACTAACATCATCAAAAGTTCCATCAATAATCCAGTCCTCCCACCTCCTATTCTCCTCATTCTTCACATCTTCCTGTGCTTCCCTCAACTCCACAATAGCTTCCGCTCGCCTCCTCCATGCCTCGAACTTCTCCTTCGCGGATATTCCCACATCACTAGGTTCCTCCTCCTCCTCCTCTAGCACCTCGAATGTATCCTCATCCTTCAAACCAAGCCAATTTCCATCCTCATCAAAGAAAAACCTCTGCCACCAACTCCTTTTCTTTGCATGCCTTTTCTTGGCATTCGGCACCAGCCCACTACGCTTTCTCCTCCGACAACTCAATAATTGAACCCCACAACTCGAAGCATTGCCCCACGGAAACGAATTCTCGAAGACACAACTATTCTTAGACAAGACTAGATTTTGGCATAGGACAACTGAAGTGCTCATCAAGAACATGAAAAGACTTCAACATTTTCAGCCTCACGAAGCCGTAAAGACGCAATCTTGCTCGAACAAACTAACTAAACATGCGAAATTAGCCATTGGATCAGTCAATCACGCAAACCCCACAAATGTTGCAATCATATTCCAACCCAAATTTCAAAGATAAAAAGCCAATGAATATAGACAAAGAGAACAATGTAGAAACCTGATCCAACTACGATAGGTTGTACAATACTTGAAAAATGAAATAAAACAAGAAGATATTTTGTGGATTTATCTATATGGATAGGAAGAGGCAAGCGGGAAACTATAACGGTTTGGCTTTGCTTTTCTGCAGATAAACCTCTGACACCTGCTCACAACTCAAAAAGCTTCGAGGTTATGGTGATTGTTGTGATTTATGGCAATTTTAAGGTAGTAAAATGGAATTTAAGCCTTTCATTTTCATTTTTTTTCCGTCTCTAGTAGCTGATTCCTATGAGTCTACGTATGATGGATAAGAGCCTTAGCTGAATAAAGGATATTTCCACATGTATGATATTCAGATATCCATGCGCTTTTTCTGTCATCTACAATTTTTAGAAATCGCATAAGTAGTATTTGACATTCCACCTTAAGAAAAATGACATTTTTCAGTTATTTAATTTGCATTTTAAAAAGAAATGTGAAAATTGCTTCTTCAAAAAGTATAGTTAAATGATTAAATCCATCTATATTCGTAAGCAACAGCAACTTTGGCTTACATTTTCTCTATTCACTCACAAAGTCACAAGTGGTACATTTTCACAGTATCAGACAAATGCCTTAAAAAGTCAAACTTGTTTCCCCTTAAAATTTTATAATCTAATTAAAATTGAAACATTAAAATAAATAGATAATAGCTTAATCCCACAATGCTATGATGAGTTTTTGTTGATTCAAAAGTGTGAAGTATACCCTTAAAAAAAGGTGTGAGCATAAACTAATATCAAATTCTAGCAAATATTCAACTGTTTATCAAAAAAACAAAAAAAAAAGAAGAAGAAAAAATATTCAACTGGGAAATAAAATTAGAGGCCCAATTTATTTCATTTTGGGTTGAAGCCCAACTGGGCCCATTAACATTTCAAGAGCCAGACGACGTCGTTGGGTGAGGAAGGAGGGTTTTAGCCGCCTGGGGTTGAAGGCAGAAGCTTGGGAAGAGCAGAATCGTCGTCGGAAACCAATCAATCAATCAGCGATGAAGCCAGTGGTGGGAACGGTGGTGTCCAACAAAATGCAGAAATCGGTGGTTGTGGCGGTGGACCGCCTCTTCCACCACAAGCTCTACAACCGCTACGTCAAGCGCACCTCCAAATTCATGGCGCACGACGAGCAAAATCACTGCAACATTGGCGATCGCGTCGGTGCTCTTACACACAGATAATTATTCATATAATTGAAGAGATGAGGAAGAGTGACATTACGTTTGCCGTTTTCGATTGCAGGTGAGGTTGGATCCTTCACGGCCGCTCAGCAAGAGGAAGCATTGGACTGTTGCCGAAATCCTTAAGAAAGCAAGGATATACGTGCAGCCGACTCCCAGCAAGGATGTTTCTACTTCAAATGATTCAAGCAAGAAGACATCTTGAGGTGCGAACTGTCGATGCCTCGCAGCTCACTCTTTGTGTTTTTGTGTGTGTAGGAGAGTAGTATACTGCTTAAAATGTGTCTGACGAGGTTAGAGAAATTGCCAAGATAGGATTATGTGTTATTCCGTTAGGTAATTCATGAAATGCTTAATAGAATAACTTGCATTTGCATTTTTTCATGTTCAACTCATTGTAGTCTGGAATTGTATGATCTCCTGACTTGCACGCTTCAACGCATCGGATTTTTCGCACACGGATTTCGTGGTTCTGTTTTGTGTATGGTGGTTGTAATGTTTGTTGGGTCAGTGTATTAGACTGAATATGAAGGTATCTGAAATGTCAAAGCTTATTGCTAGGTTTGATGGAATGCCCTGTTTACTTACAGTGTGTGTGGGATATTTGGTTGTGAAGCATGAGTTTGAGTTAATATTAGTTGTAGGTAAGTAGTAATTCAAGAAATTATTTATCAAAATATAGAGGCTTTGGTTTCAAATTAACTCTGTGTTTCCTTTCTAGGTAAATAATCAAGTTTATGCTCTTCTTTCTGATCTAGTCCTAGATGCTTCTTGAGCAATTTCTTTATGATAGCCCAATAGTATAGATTTTATCTTCAGTTTCTTACTGAGAAGTACACTAAGAAGAAAATGAGGAAAATGCATGAGGATGTGCCCAGATTATATAAGCTGGAAGAAGTGTGAAATGTCTGTTGTTACTATTTAAATAGTTTTTGATAAAACAATGAAAACTACAGCTACTTAACTGTATGCTGTGGGGGATGCTTTTAAGTTCCTTTCCTCCTCATTGTACTAGGAATGCATATAAAACAGAAGAACTGCTCAACTATGTTGGTTGTATTGGCTTTTGGAGTTGCATGGATATTCAAGAGCAATCATTCTGAAGTGTCTATTGTCTCATTGCTCAACTAAAATGTGCAAACTTTATCCTTGATTCTTAAGAATCTAATGGATAAACTTCAACATGACATTCAACTCATATAAATATGAATTCAAATGTGGAATGGTATTTAGTAGTTGAATTCATTAATATAGATTTTTGTTCAACTACATATAGGAGCGGGCAATTCAAATTTTCCAACATGAGGATGTCAGCTGACTGTTGTATTGGTCTTGTAAAGAAATTAAATGGGATCTAGGCTAGATATGCATCCATTTCTATGACTACTGTTTCCCATTGCTTTGTAATTTGTTCTTAGATTGGGAAGCAGGGCTTCAAATTTACCAGATCCTAATCTTAAATTAATGATGTTCCAGGAAGAGTCGAATATCAGCACAGCACAATGCGTGCAGACAGATACTGGTTTGTTGTGGAGACAATCACCAACGATGTCTTCCTTTTGTGATGTAGACTGTTCTAAAGAATTTTTGTTAGCAGTTTCATCTATGAGGTTTATATCCGTCATGCCAAAACCCTTGTTTGTTTGCCTACATTCTTTTTTTATATTACCAGGAAAAATGGAGTTATGAATATACTGTTTATTTATTTCGATTGATTGTGTGGATTTAAGAAATAGGAAACGAAAAGTATTCCAATCCATGTGTATTAGCTAGCCACTGCTCAGGAAAATGCAGTAGTAGCTAGTTAATCATTCTGTTTAAGAATACTTGAGATTATTATGGCCGCGCTGCCAAAGAAGTAACAGTTACTAGTTTGTAAAGGAAACAAAAGTAATATAATTTCTTAATGAGCCTTTCAAAATTTCAAACTTTGCTAAAACTAGCGTTTTTCCTCAACTTTCTTTCCTTCATGTATCTCCTAACTTCTTCAACCCCACACCATTTATCAGATTCAGCATATACCATACTCAAAAGAGTATGATTAGCAGCATTCTCAGGTTCTGTTTCCACAAGTATTTTACCTACTGATTCTGCAATATCCAATCTCCCATAAAGCCTACACGCAGAAACCAAAGAACTCAAGATTCCAGGGCTTGGCCTCATCGGCATCCGACACACAACTTCGTATGCATCTTCAATCTCCCCTGACCTTCCGAGAAGGTCAATGTAGCAACCATAGTGTTCCAAGCCCAGGGACACGTCCACATCGTTCAATGCTCGATCAAACAATGCCCGTCCCTCCTCCACAAGGCCAGCACGGCTGCAGGTTGACAAGACTGCTAGATATGTAGCTGCATCCACCTTTATCCCACTCCCTTGCAACTGCATCTCATGAAAGAGCTGCAGAGCCTCGCCTGCATAGCCGTAGAGCCCGTAGGCGCTAATGAGAGAGCTCCAAGAAATGCAATCTCTGGTCGCCATCTCATTGAACACCTGCACGGAATCTTCAAGACTGCCACACTTTGCATACATGTTGATAAGCGCATTCTGAACGAACAGATTGTGAACCAAGCCCGATTTCAAGGCGTAGCCATGGATGCCATTGCCATCGGTTAAAGACAACAAGCTAACACAGGCTGAGATCACAGCCAAGAGGGTGGCATCATTTGGTAGAATCCCTTCCATCTGCATTTGATTGAATAGCTTGATAGCTTCTCTAGCACTCCCCTTATTACTTTGAGAATAGCCCGCGATCATTGAACTCCACATCACAACCCCTTTTTCCAAAGACCTCTCGAATATAACCCTGGCGATCCTCACTCCCCCACGGCACTCACAATACACATGCAAAAGCGCGGCCAGCAACTGAGCATCCAAATCATAACCATGCCGGATAGCGTAGCCATGAGTCTCCTTCCCATGTCTGAGTGAGCGCAGGGCAGCACAAGCTGGTAATACACTAACCAAAGTCACCCTATTAGGCTTCACACCACCACATTGCATTGCTCGTATGCAAACAAACGCCCTAACATAATCTTGAAATTTGATGCATCCGGAGATCATCGCTGTCCACGACACCTCATTCTTCTCCACAATCCCATCAAACACATGAAACGCCATCTCTGGATCACCAAACCTCCAGTAGAAATCCACCAACGCCGTTGCCACAAACGTCGAATATTCCATCCTTTCATCGAGGAAGAAAAGAGCATGTATGGCTCTCCCCAATCTCCAACTCCCGTTTCTAACGCACGTTGCAATGCAACCGGCAGCCAACTCCGGCTTCGGGGTAAAACCAAGCATGTACATTTCCTTGAGCATGTTAAGTCCCTCGGAAAGGTGCCCATTTCGTGTATAGCAGTTTATCATGGAGTTCCAAGAAATGGTGTCTCTGTTAGGCATTTCGTCGAACACCTTCTCCGCACGCCCTGTGTCCGAAAACTTGGCGTACATGGACAGCAACGAATTCGATACAGTGAAATCTGAATCGAACCCGTTTTTCATCACGTTGCAGTGAAGCTGATGGCCAAGAATCTGGTGAGATTGAGAATGAGTGCATGCTTTGGTGATTGATGGAACGATGAAAGACGTGTCTGTGCATAGTTGGAGAGGGTGGAGATGTCGTGCGTAGAGTGTAAGGGCTTCTTCGTATAATCCTTGCGAAATCAGATGCTTGATTTTGGTGTGGAGCTGCGTTGTTGCGCATGGACGAGTTGAGACGAAGCGATTCACAATATGATGGTGCATTTAACGTGTCTTAGTTTTCACATTTTGCCTCCCATTTTCGTTACAGACTCCAGTCTATATAATTTTTTGGCTCAGCAGAAACAGATATTTATATTTTACACAAATTTTCGATTTTATCAATTATTTGGATTACAGGATTTAGTTATATTGTTTTGCAATAAGTTAACCAAGTTGCTAAAATACCACTCCTGCACAAGAGTTTACGACTACTTATATTTAGCCTATTTATTTCAGGTCAAATGCCATTTTGACAGAACCTTAAATTTCTATACTAACTTCTCTGCACACTTTACTATAGTAATTAATAAACATTACTATAACACAATGATTATGTCGTGGAAAATCCTATTCGCAACTAAAATAAAATGTAGAGCCTAAATGGTAATGATAGTATGATTTTATCCGAGAATAACTACAAGAACTAGCCATATATAAACTTGCTGTAGTTTTATTCGCTTAGGCCTACTGCAGAATAATTACAAGAGGTTTCACTAAAATCTATAACAATCATCATATGAACAAACGATCCAAGTGATTTGAATAATCATTGAGTCTGAAGAACGTCGGGCAAGTTCTTCCCATTGGTCTCGAACGGCAAGACCACGACGCTGAGAACACACCCAACAATCACAACCTCGAAAAGAATCACAGCATATGTCTGCTCACAATTAGCAACCAGAGCTACTGCTACAACAGGGCATATCATGCCTCCAATTCTCCCCATAGCAGCCGTAATTCCAACAGCACTTCCCCTTATACTTGTCGGATAAACCTACAATACCAAAACATTGATGGTATTTTAGTGCTTAAGTTCAACACTTCTAATGAAATCAATGACATTCCTTGGAAGGAGACAGCCTAATCATAATCATAATCATAAATATATGTACCTCTGGGGCATAAATACAGGCAACTATGAACGTTGTTGAGACTAATGCACGAGCTCCAAACAGCATAGTTGTGGTAGTAGCCTCGTTCTGATGAATCAATAGCGGAATGAGTAGAATTGAAGCAACCACAAACATGATTATCATGCAAATCTTGCGACCAACTCTGTCCACGATGAAGGCTGCTACGATCAGGCCAGGAACCTCTGAGAAAGAAACTGTAGTCAGCCTAATCCTAAACTATTTATAAGATCCAATTCAGTTTTACCTGCCAAACTGGTAATAAAAACATCGAGATAAAGGCTTGAGCTTTGGCTTTGCTCCGAATGCAACGTGCTTTGGGTACACTCACTTCCACCACCGCTCAGTTCAGATGTCAGCAGTATAACACCGTAGTATGCGAAACTACTCCCAAAATATAGCACCCACAGAGCAAGGGTAGTTCTCAATAATTTTGGAGAAAAAAGTAAAGAAAGTGATGAGGGAGACGGACTGCGTTTGTAGTTGTCTGCTTCATCCACTCTTGGGGACAGCAACGGAGCATCTTCTGGTTCTGCAAACTCGTTATTATCCTTGATGTGATCGAGAACAAGCGTTCCATTTTGGAGCGTTGTACCATTGAAGCATGCTGCTTTTTCCAGAATGTGATGAGCCTCTTTCAATTTCCCCTTCATGCATAGATACCTTGGAGATTCTGGTACCAAACCATACAAGAGAAGCATGATGAAGCAAGGTCCAGAAGAAATTGCAATTAACCACCTCCATCCAAAATTAGGCATGACAACCTGTAAACAGATAGTAATCATGTTTTCAGGTTTCAATTAACTGTGCTCGCTACACTAGAAACAACATTATTCTCTTGATCTGGAATCCCAATATATGTTCAGTGCAGAAAGAATTTCAGCAAAGCAAGGCGTGATAATAACATACCCATGCAAGTCCGGCCTCAAATATCGTTCCAATGGTCCAGAAACTTGAAAAGACAATCATCCAAAAACCTCTGTTGGGTACGGGGATGAATTCCAAAAACCATGTGGTGAAGGTGGGCTTACCCCCAAGACCAATTCCAGCGATGCAACGAAGTACGAGTAATGATATGTAATTTGGTGAAAAAGCACTTAATAGCCCAGCAATAGATGTAACAGTGGCAAGACCTAGGATTCCCTTCCTGAAAAGGAAAAGGGGAACCAATATGAGTATAAATGTACCTAAAGAAAGATAAAAGATAAAAGTAGGCTAAGTTCGAGCATCTCACTTTCGTCCATAAGCATCTGATATGACTCCCCAAAAATATGATCCAACCAACATGCCTGCAAAGACCACAGTTGATATCATGCTCTTCTCAGCAGGAGACAGATTCCACTCAGATTCAAGTGCTGCTCCAATAAATGAGAGAATCATAATCTCCATTGCATCACCAATGTAACCGAGTCCTCCATAAGCTAGCATCAGACCTTGGTATTTACCAAACCCAACCATGGCAAGTGCTTCGTCCAGAGAGTATACATGGTCAAAATCTCCCATCTGCAGCATCAAAAAATCGGAATATATATTTATCAGCAACCATTTGATCAGTAGCATACATCATCAATTAGCCATAGTAAAATGAAACTACTGCCTCCACTGCCAAGAGAAGTCTTAGCAACCAAACCTAAATAATTCACATGATCAACAGTAAAATAAATTCTTAAAGATCAAACTAGTCTTACTGTTGATGTTAGAGCGTCAATGTCGCACGTGCTTTAATTTCAATCCAGTAATACAAAGAATGGGAGAAACCGGAACAATATATATTCATAAGATGGAATTCAACCCCCAAATTATATCATAACCAGAAATAGCAGTGAGAAACCGAGAAAAGGCACGAAAGGGGTGTTCCCGCCGTTGACGATGGAAGTGTAACTCAACTCAAGCTGCAGCTTACCGACAATTATCATCACTCAGTTTATATATGGGCCCTCATGTTCAATTTCTTATTCCAAATTCTACTACTTTTATTTGTATAATAAAAAGTAGGACCATTAATTAATAGTGTAAGATGGTATTGATACCTGCTTTGTAACAAAGGGCTTATTTGATATGAAGTATGAGATTAGATGTGATAAATTTGATTTAGATTAATTTTATATATAATAAATTAATATGATGTTTGGTAGTATTTATAAATAGTATTAATAATATGTAATTCGTTGTTTGGTGAGATGTATTAAAATTAAATAAAATTAAAACCTGTTATAATTAAGATTTGTCATATGTAAACCACCTCTGCAGGAGGTGTACGTATACCCACGAATCCGTATAAAATTTTCGGGCCTTTAATTTGTAAAGAGTCATATATATTGTACCAAACAAAATATAGGGTGTATTATTTATATTATACACCCTAATCACCCCTACCAAGTGTTTGATTGCGTTCTTGAATCAATATATAGGTTAATATAACAGAATAATACTAGCTATATATATCAATATGCTACGAGATCTTTATATCCAATTAGTCCACACATAATAAAATATGAAATCGTGAATGAGTATATTTTAAAGTATACTAATATGTTAATCGCCATATATCACGTGATGGGATAGAGACTAATATGTTACATTACAATTTACAAATATTAAAAGGCCACGAAACAATATTTAGATGTAAGAAAATGATTTTTTTAAGTAGGTGATCTTGATTAGTTGAAGTGGTCCCCACTCACTCCCACTGTTGGGATACGCAATCTTGATTCATTTGACTTATGACTAATAATACGGTAATACCCAAATTGTTCATATAATGGTACAATATAAAACATGAGATGGAATTTTGTTGATTCAAAAATTGTCCAGTCTATTATAGATATTTATTTAAACCAATTATCAATATTGTCAATAATGTTTCGCGTCCATCATTTTGTCCCCAGAATCTTGATGCCACATAGAATTACGTTGCTATTTAATTAAGACATACCATACATGCATGGTACCTGGTGAGCCACATCAAGATTAAAGGGTCGGAAAATAAATTTATGATGTTTTCTATACAATACTGATGATTGGTAGTTTAAATAAACATTCCAATAATTTGGTAAAGTGGATGATTGGGTTTAAAAGTAACGTTAACCCTCTTCATGCCCGAAATTGACTGCATGACTCACAATTTCACATTCCCACTTATAGGGCACTAAAATATTTTCAAGCAAAATTGAGAGTAGCTCAAGTACATTTAATAATTACAAGATTATGTTAAGATATACACTATCCAAATCTAAATATTTAGAGTGACAATATCACTCAGCTTTCTTCCCTTAGTTTCAATTGGGAAGAAAAGCATACTAATTCCAGAGAGAAGTATTGCAATTTCAAATAGAGTTACTGCTGCCATTTGATGGCAACCTGAAACTAGCTCCACAGCTACAAGAGGACATATCATGCCTGCAACTCTCCCCACAGCATTCGCAACACCAGCTCCTGTTGTCCTCACAGACGTCGGATATAACTGAAAAGAGGCCGCCACAAATAAAGATATTTTAAAATACTATGTAAGACTGTCTCACGAGTCAAGATTTGTCTTACGGGTACGCCAATGAATATGGATTTGTATTCAGATGTTTGACCCGTCTTACGGATCTTGACCTTTTTAATGGCCTTACACAATTTTTGTGTAATAATTTAAAGTAGATTTAATTCAAAAGTTTGCATTAAATCATCAATCCTAATATGTATAACTAGAGCAATTGAAGAATAACAATTTTGTTCATGCATTGTGAATACACGCCATAGTGATTATAATGTTTATTTGGGTTAATCATATTGATCTGAACTATAGCGTTTGTTTCATTTAATTTAATTCTTAAAACAGCCCAAACTCTGCATAAATTAGACTACACTAGCTCACATGTAAAACATGTTTCTCGTTTTGTATATTCTTTATTTCGACAGCACCAGCTCGAAAAACATGTTCTACAAGTGATCCCAGTCAAATTTCCGATGCCAGAATTTGTGATGCGGACCATAATTAAACTATCTAGCAAAGTTAGACTATTTTAGAACCAAATTGAAGTTGAGGTCACAAATCAAACAAGCACTAAAGTTCAAGTTTTCAAGACACAAACAATTATTGGCATGAAAAACGAGTTGCAAGCAACGAGAGGCGGATCGAGGGAAAGAGCAACTAACCTCTGGACAGTAGATACCAGCCACTGTATAGTTTCCGATGATGAACATGCGGGTTCCAAACAGTAGAGAGATGGCTACAGCTTCTTGCTGCTCGAATATCAACGGTAAAAGGCATACAAACCCCAACGAGTACATAAGCACCATTGACATTCTGCGACCAATTTTGTCCACGAGTATTGCTGATAGAATGAGCCCGGGAAGCTCTGCAAAATATACATATTAGCCTTTTTGAAGTCAGACGATGCATGTAATTCAGAAGAGAGATGGAACGAGGATAACACCACGATACCTGCAAGGCTGGTGATGAATACATTTATATAGAGGCTTGAGTCTGTCGAGAGGTCTGAATGTGAACTTCGGTGGCATTTGCTTTCACCGCTGCTTAACTCCGAGGTCATCAACACAACACCATAATAAGAAAATGAATTGCCAAAGTAAACCACCCATAAGAGAAGGGTTGTTTTGACTAAACTTGGCGAAAACAGTGTGAAGATCGATGAGTATCCTGATTTAGCAGTATTCTTTTCTTGTGCCCTGGAGAGGAGTAATTGGGTGACTTCGGAAGGAGTAAAATCCTCATTCAGGTTGCACGTTTTCTCAGAAACAAGTTTGCCAGAGGGAAGCTCCGTTTTGTTTATCAGTGCCATTTTCTTCAAAACATCATGCGCGTCACTGATCTTCCCGTTCATGTATAGATACCTTGGAGTCTCGATTGTGAGGAAATATAAGATTAATGCTGCAAAACAGGGCGCTGATGATACTGCAAGCAGCCATCTCCATCCCAATCGAGGAATAATGATCTGTGCAAAATGTGAAGACAAAGATTATCAAATATCTTAGATTTATTAGTTCACCGAAATGCATACTTCAGAAGAGAGAAAGAGAAGAAAATAAAACGGAGAGAAAAAGTAAAGAATAGAAAACTGCACATTCCATACAAGTTGAAGTAAATAAAATTTCAATTTCAAAAATTAGATCAAATTATGAGTATGCTAGGATATTTGCAAGTAAGCACATAAATCGTGATGATATCGAAGAACCAGTGGAAGGAGGACTGGGCTTAATGGTGCACGAAGAAAAAGAAAGAGGGGTAAATCATTTGCTAGTGTATTTTTCACTTTTTCAAAAGAATGCGATAACTCGAGATAGGTAAATCTTGCATCAAATGACATGAATAGCTGGAAATCCCATCTTACTACAATAATGTCACTTTTAGAAGCTATATTAAATAGAGAATATCAACAGAGGAATAGGCTGAGAATCAAGATGTACCCATGCCAATGAAGCCTCGAGTATTGTTCCAATTGTCCAGAAAGTGGAAAAAATAACCATCCAAATGCCCCTATTTCGCACAGGTACAAACTCGAGAAACCAGGTTGAGTACACAGGTCCACCGCCCAAGCCAATGCCGACCACCATCCGAAAGAGGATCATTAACACATAGTTTGGGGAGATGGCACTGAGGAAAGCAAAAATGCTAGTTACCACAGCAACACTTAGAAGGCCAACCCTGATTGATGACCAAGGAAACATTATTTGAGAGTCAGTTACAACACCAGCACTTCAAATGTCGCAATAACCAGAAAACTAGAATAACTAAAACTAGTAACTCTACAATTGATTCTCCAAAGGCCATGAAGATTAACAGACAGTCCATATAAATAAGCTAGGAAATCTTGGAGATAACTAAATAAGCTTCACTGTATAAATTGGAGAAGTTATGATCAAATCTTAGATGCAGGCATGCAGCTATGATTCAATAAGCACTTATAATGGAGCTAGCTCAACACCGGCCAAGAAGTAATCCTATTTATACACTACTTGAGCTGATCTTGGTTGAGAGCTACTACTCAAAATGCAAATTTTGGTAACATGAAAACGAAACCAATACAACGTATCCATCGATCTACAGAGAATAATTGAGATCAATACACAGTTTGAACATCAACTACAACTATACTTAAAGAATCAGCAATCAAGAAACTTGCCTTCTACCATAATTATCAGACAAGATGCCCCAGAAATAAGCTCCAATCAGCATCCCGGCAAAGACCATAGTGGTGATCAAGCTCTCTTGCCCCGACGAAAGCCACCATTCTTCTTTAACAGAAGGTCCAATAAAAGACAGTATCATCACCTCCATTGCCTCAGACATAGCTCCAAGCCCGGCATAAGCCAGAACCAGAGCTTGAAATTTCCCAAACCCCACAGTAGCAAGAGCTTCATCAAGAGTGTAAACTGGTCCACTCCCATCACTATCCACCACCTGATCAATACCCAAATCGGAAAACTCAAGATCATCACAGAAGCCACACACACACACGTGTCTGTTAGTTAATGAGATTAACTGAAATTTAAGATTCCTTTTCAGTTGCTGAGCATGAAATCAACTAAATCACGAATGCCCACTAGAATTTATTGCCGGGAGCCAGCAGGAATAAGGGAATGCCCGAAAATCAAGAAATCCAGAAATTAAATAACGCCCCTTCTACCTACTCACAACAGAGGAAACTGTTGAGAACAACTGAAAGATTAAATTTTTGATGGAGTATAGAATCATTACCTGAGTGTTCATGATGGGCTCTGGCTCATTGGCTTGACTGATCGAAAATTGGCTCGGTTCTTAAACGGGTGTGGTTGTGGATACGTGTACGTTATTTTGTACTTGGGTTTACTGCGCCATCAATCAATTCTTACCTTCACTTCATAATAGTAGTAAATAGGGAGTAATAACATACCATGCTTAAAAATTGAAAGGGAGGTAAGCAAACAAAAGAAACTTTTGATTCAATCTTTTGCCACGGCGATACCAATCTTGTTTTTTTAGGTGGGCAAGTTATTTCTTTCCTAAAGCATATAATACCAATTTGAATTGTTTATATATATTTATTTCAAAGAATTGGACCGTAGAACATGCGTTTCGAATAGTAAAACTAATTCTTTTGACCACTATTCTTATTGCAAGTAAGTAATTTGCACTTTTTATCTGCTTATCTATGAAATTCTTGAGTTTTTATTAGCGTGCTCATGTGGTATTTTTAAACTTTTATTTAGCAATCTCTAGACGCACACTTTTAGAGTTTTAGTTATAATTTACTGGGAGAAAATTCATAAGTTAAATGTCATTAAACGCAAAAACAAAAATAAAACCACAAGAAAAGTGAACAGCATTATTTCTTTCAGGAATAAGATGCGCCACAATTCATCTACAAAAAATAACATTGGGTATTAATATCTCAGCCCATTTATACGATAAGCCCAAAATCCGTGCCAAAGCCCAGATATGTAAATTCAAGAACCAGAACCAGAGAATTCCAGAAAACCCTACAACTACAACTATAAATTTAAATTTAAATTTTAGTTACACTTATGACATTCAATTTAATTAAATTAATCAAAAGAATGATAATCGGTCTCCCAAATCCGCAGCCAGTCAAAGTTGAACCACTGATTTAATTTGTAAAGAAGCAGCTGCCCTGCCCCTTCCCACCAGCTTGGAACTTTCTCGAATCACACCGAAAACCCCAATTATCTTTCTCCCTCGCCACCAAATTCCAAGAATTTCATTGGTTTCAGTTTTCTGGATCTCTTCAGGCAATTGATCCGTGCTCGAATTGCGAACAATGGAGGGAGGCGCAGCGGTATCGGGGGAGAAGGCGGCGGAATCAGCTTCCTACACTTATTGGGTTCGAGGGGCGAGCCGCGACGCCGCGCCGCTTCCCCCCAAGAAGATTGACCCGGCGGATGTCTGCAATCAGCCCACCCAATCTCACCTCGGCTCCGCCTGGAATCGGGTATGCATTTTAGGACCATTGGAAAGCTACTTATCGTTATTATTTCGTTTTTGTGGAATGAACCGAGATATTTGGACAGATATTGTGCTTTGCTTTCCATATATGAGCTGCCATATGTCATGTAGAATTAGTTGTGTTTGCATTTGAATAATTTATGGATTCTGATCTTGTTAATTTGTCTGTATTCATGGGGTATGTTATGAAAATCACTGACAACTTTTATCCCAGTGTTTAGTTTGCTTCGTTTTTGGTGGCATTAAGTTTTGAATGTTTTACTACCTCTTTATGATAACTATATCTACTGTGTTACTTTTGCTTGCTAATTTTTGCTTATCATACTTTACTCTTTGCAGGCTGGGACATGGGAGGAGAAGAATTTAAATAAATGGGCAACTGAGAGAATCAAGGTCTGACATTTTAATCCTTCAAACTTCTCAGATATTACTTGTTGTTGGTACATTCGGCTCTGAAGCACATTTTAAGACGATCACTGTATTCATTGTCTTTGTGGTTAGGCTCAAAATGAGTAGTGTAATTCAAAGGGAGGAATTCCAGTTATGATCCTCATTCCTTTGGGACAGACTATACAATATGGTTAAACTTTGGATTTTCTGAAGACTTGAACCTGTAAATGCTTCAAATTTTTTTTGCTCATTGACATTTAAAAAGGCGTCTTGATTTAATTATTGCGTCAAGTTGCATAATGAGCCATGCCATGGGTGGGTTAGGGTTGAGGAGAATAAATAAACCAATGGGAGTTGTGCTCTTATGAACCTCATTGTCTATGAAAATCTGAAATATGATCACATTAAAGATTAGCTATACTACTATAAGTGACCTGTGTGAAAAACTAAAGTTTCCGAGAAGAAGAATCAGAGATGTAAGTTTAATGTTAAATTTTGATGAATCTAGTATGATTCTGAAAGCTTCAATTGTCCAATTAGCTTTCTTGTTTTTGGATATTGAGTAACTGACTCTCCTATGCACTATGCCTTAGCATCCCTGGTTTTCAAATTTTGTCTTTGATATTGATTGCAGGAGTTGCTACTCTCTATGGGTTCACTGGAATTCTCTGGGGGCAAGGCTGAAGTAACAGAAGTGACAAGATGCTCTGGAGATGTGAGTGTCTTGTATGCTAATTATCTTAAGATCATGTGCTTCTGGAGATAAATACATAGACAGTAGTGTCATCTTCCAGTGTTGCTCTTAGATATGCAACCTAATAAAAACGTCAATTTGGATTAAGTAGTTATTGAAGTCTTTTCTTTTGCTCTCTTTTTTTGGGTTCAAAATCACATTGTTAGAATTGCAATTGAGAAAAGGATGGGATCAAGAGGGAAATTATTGTTACTGTTCTATATGCTACTTATATTATTTCCAACCAAGCAGTTGTAGATATCATGGTCAGTTTTTGGCTTGATAGAATTCAGGATGTTTTTTGCCATATAGAACTGGGAGTGAGATATTTATTTGTAATTTGTATTGAAAATCCATCCAAAGAACTTGGACTCCTTTTTTATTGTAATTATGCTCACATTGATAGAATGAAGTAGAAAGCGAACATGTGAAAGAATTATTCTAGACTCAAGCAAGATAACTTTTTTGTAGGTTGTCTTGTCAGGATTTCTCGTCTCTATTGCTTATGCTTGAATAGCACTGAAGGAACTTTATTGTTGTTTTGGATCACACAATAAGTCGTACATACATTTTCTTGTAGGCATTCTTGGTTACTGTTAGGAACAAGAAAAGGGTGGGTTATACTTATGAGGTATCACTAACAGTAAAAGGTAAGATTGTCTTCTTCTTTCTAGATCTTTGGACTGTATATGCGCTGCACTTCTTCTGTTCTCATCCTTATTATCTATAGGAGAATGGGAAATTGGTGGGGAAACAAAGAAGATGAAAGGCCACATAGATGTTGTTGAGTTCTCCTTTGGTGAGCTGGACGAGTTGGAGGTACGTCATATGTGATCAATGTTTAGAATTAAAACCCAATCAATTCATGCTTTAACACTATAACTCTATCACGATAATCCGAGAACACTTAAACATAGCGGAAGCACAAACCTTTTGATGTCATAGTTGAGAATCGATGGTGATTGTTTTGACTTCTGATCTTGATCTTCCAAGAATACGTTCTCACTCTCTCTGTAGGTTTTCTCTGATGGGGTAGAAGAAAAAAGAATGTAGTACCGTCGTTTCCTGGGGACCAGATTCCTTATATATAAACCTAATTAATTAGGTTATCCACTATTTATAATTTGGCCCCTCATAAAATTATATATATATAACTTTTAATATATACATAATATAATAGCAATATACATTAATATATATGTGCTCATAATTATTAGATTTATCTAACAATCAATTGAGTTTTTGTTTGGATGAATTTAAAAGGAGAGCAAGTAGTCAGAGTTATATTGTCTACAGATATGCATTATGATTGTGTGCAGCTTTTCTATCATATCATTCTTCTAACCTCTATGAATTTTAGATCTTATTTGGGTTGTCGGTGTACCATTTTGTTTTTGTAGATTCAAGTAAAGCTCAGTGATGACAAAGACATACAGGCGCAAGTTAAGCAACGGGTTATTCAAGATCTCAAGTTATTTTTGCAGCCCCTTCGCAAGCACCTGCTTCGGTTCGAGGAGGAACTTAAAGCAAGATAGAGATGTTGCCTTCTCCGGTTGCTATATATGGTGGTGGTTGATAATCCATGGCTTCTATCATCATTGAAATTTATTTAAATGTACTCAAATGTAACACTAGCTTCCAAGATTGTAGTTCATGAGACCAATGTCTTTTAAATCCATATATTTGACAATGGAGCTTGAGATTATTGTAACTTGTGCTGCTATTTTACAGATTTTATTGTGGTCTTGAATAACAGAAGTTAGATTGAATTATTCAAAGACAGTCTCTGTTTGCTTAACAGTTTCTATACTAATATAGATTTGTTGAGTTAGATCCTGTTTTCGTGCATTGCACCTTAATGATCAAATTTGAAGTTATTGACAGAAATTGTGATTTGCCTATGAAATAGTACATTACAAAAAATATGCATACATTATTAGATATGATTGCGCACGTAAAGGTCCCACAAACAATAATGCAAAACAATGACATTGGTTACAAATGTAAGTTTCCCTAATTTTTCCTTCTTTAATTGCCTAGAATATTACACTTCGTTCTTTTCTTCTTTAGCTGTCTAAATTTCACAGTTGATGAAACGATCACAATAAAGCACATTCATTTATAATTACGGTTAAATGTTAAATTCTATGGTTTGAATTGGAGAGTTTTTTAATTATGAAAGCCAATATAGTTGGAGAGGTTCTATCTAAACTTGACCTACGCAGTTCATATCTAATTTTTGTACGACTTTTTGGGCTTTTCCTATGGACTTTGCAGATTAAGATTGGAATTAATTGATTTGTCGACCTGCTCCACTTGCTATGATTTGCCTTGAAA
Source organism: Salvia sclarea (assembly GCA_036873715.1). Lineage (NCBI taxonomy): Eukaryota > Viridiplantae > Streptophyta > Magnoliopsida > Lamiales > Lamiaceae > Salvia > Salvia sclarea. Next base: position 5,720,632 of record JAYJMF010000056.1, read on the forward strand.
CAAACAACAACAGTCGCAACATAAGGAGTTGGCATTTAATTGGAGTGTGGATGAATCTATTGTTGTGTGCAATCAGAGCAATATCCTATATGCAGATGTACACTCACTTTACAAAAGAAGTGAATCAAACTTCGAATGAAGCTTTTTCAATCAAGTAATTCTTTCACAAATTATTTATAATGGTCACGACAAAATTGTACTAATCACACTCGCACTCAAGGCTAGGTCGTATCTGATTACGACGTAACGCCTAATTATCTCCAATTGCTAGTAAATTTTGAGAACTTTTGCCCCAAGTTTCCAATGTTAGGTTGCTCAAGTAACGAATTCCTAGGCGGATTTTGTATTGAGAATTTGTCGAGTAAATTAATTTTTTTTTTCTGTAAGAAAGGAAACTACCCAATATTTTGAATGGCCTTTGTAATTGTATCCTAATCTTTAATCAACTGCTGAGAGAAATATTCTTCACAATCACAAGGATACATATTAGATAGCAGCTGAGTTTGTCATAAATTCAAGTAATATTCTTCACAAGCTTCCACCAAAAACAGAAGAAGGTACATTCCAAAACCAGATTAATATTATACACTTAACTAGTTAAATAACATAAACAAATTGAATCTTCCGACACTTACATGGTCTCGCATTAAATTACTGTACTATATATAGGAACCTAAATTTAAACATACACACTTCATAGCAATGATGCAAAAATATCAAATTATAGTAAAATAAACTACAACTTAATCTGTTCAATTTAGTTAGACATATCCATCATCAATAAGAATACTGCGCCCTAATTACTCTTTGCAATAGTGCAAAAAAAAGTGATTTATTTCAATATTGCAATATTTTTGCACTATTACTCTAACAATAAGGGAGTATATCTTTGAGGTATAAAATATTTGGCTTTTAAAAAAACGATGAATATGTAAATTAATTCATGTATTTAAATATAATTTTTTTTTAGGCTTGATTAATTCGACATATTTCTATATTTCAGCTCAGTTCAATGCCAAACTCATATTCTCTTGGTTCCATATAAGTGTGTTGATGGAAAAGTTACATGAGTTTTAATAAAAACAGTGATAAAGTGAATTTGAGTGGTTAGTTGGAGATAGTTAAATTTTTGGTAAAATAAGTTTCTAGAAAATTAATATGCACAATTATGTGAAATGGATAAATAAGAAAATTGGGGATACTTATACGGGATAGAGGGATTATATATACTTTTCGAAAATTAACTTTATAATAAATTGGTCTAATTCAAGTTTTTTATTATTTGAATTAATATAAATTACGAAGCATAACTTGTGGTACGATGTTTCCAATTCAAGGATTATGGGATTAGGGCTCCAATTTACGAAATTTAATTCATTTTAGTTGAGTTCTTACCTATAATCGGGAAATTCTCGACAGAGTAATGACGGATTAACATTATCGACCAAATTTTAGTAGTGTATCTCATTTAAATTTGTTACCCCGATATTAAGAAAAATAACAATTAATCAAAATTACAACAATATTCTCCCATTGGAGTTTTTCTGACATTTTTTTTTTCATTGAGAATAACAAAACTTCCAAAGAAAAATTCTTCCATGGAATCGTCCTTTTAAATTCTTAAAATTAATGTTCGATATGGATCTTTTGTTTGTTTTCTGCGATTGACTTGCAAATTTTCTAATGCTTTTCGTCTCAATATTGAAAATTCATCGGCAAAAGTAATTGATTACAGAAACGTCGTCACCGTAGCCCGTAGGTGGAATTTTGGAAGTACTTATTGACATTTGACTGTGAACCTTAAATTCCAAAGAAAAAAAAAAAAAAAAATCAAATGCTTTTTCTTTTTTCCGTTCTGAAATTTTCAATACAAATTTACAAGGGCAAAAACCCATGTGCTCTCGATATATACATACATCACTCTATATTTTAAGATGATGAGGTAATGCCCATCAAATACATGAGTCGAGCGTAGGGAGCTCAAAGATAAAATTATTACGTACATTATATATATATTAAAATCGGAATCAGGGGCACGAGAGAGCACCTCATTTACAAGTTGGAGAAACTTCCCAAAGCATTTGATTTTTCTATACATATATTACCACTGACTATCCTATGTATATAGTGTCAGTATATATATCTACGGCTCACTCGCAAACTTAGAACTCTCGTCATCTTCAAACAAACACAATCCTAGCCATGGATTCCGGCAATTTTGCGGTGACAATCAAGCGGAGGGAGGTGGTGGCCGCCGCGCTACCGGTGCAGGAGCACTGGCTGCCGATGACGAACCTCGACTTGCTCCTGCCACCGCTACAATTCGGAATCTTCTTTTGCTACAAGAATACGAAAAGGGCGTCGCCGGAAAACATGGCGGCGGTGCTCAAGAAATCCCTAGCCCAGGTGCTCGTCTACTTCGCCCCCTTAGCCGGAGAGATCGTCGCCAACGGCCAGGGAGAGCCGGAGATTCTCTGTAACAATCGCGGCGTCGATTATACGTATGCTTATGCGGATGTTGACCTCAAACACATCGATTTTTATCACCCCGATTTGTCTCTTCACGGCAAGCTTATCCCTCTTCACATGCATTCTCTTTTTGCCCTTCAGGTACCTGCTTTTTTTAAAATATTTATTTAATTAATAAACTTTGTCTCTGAATTAATTTGGAAATCAACAAAAATGTCAATGTGTAATCTGGCATTAAACAGCGTTGTATTGCCGAGTCATTCCTTGTTAATCAAAAATACACGCTAGCTACACATCACTGACATCAGTATTCTGATTTTTGGGGGTATGTACTTTCAGAATAATTTCGGCGTTTAATTGTTCATTCGTAACAATTTGTGAATAAACTAATAACTTAGAATTTAATTAATATTTATCTTAATCAAGTTGTTGGAAAAGCTAACCAGTTCTCATGACCTAGTTACATTGCATACATCCTTATTGGACTACGTAAATGTCTTTTTTTTTTTCGAGGAACGTAAATATTGAAATTGTTGAAAATTGTAACCTTGATTTACCAGACTTGTTCTTTTATAATTGAAGTTGTGTAGAAAATGTCAGAATGATAATCGAATCTGATAATTAATTATAGAATTGCGTGTATGAACAAAAAATAATTTTAAATTGAACATCTTGAGAATTGAGATGTATACGGCATACCCTTGTGTTATGCAGTCTTTTGGTAAGAGTTAATAAATTAGTGTGGTTTACTGTATTAGTGGTTTGGGAATGTGGAATATGTTTGATTTGTCCAAACAAATTTATTTAAATTTGTGGGTGACTTACTCTGAAGATTCCACGTGGACATTCATGTCCATCCCAAGACGAAATTGTAAAAACAAACTGGAAACTTCTATAAATGCATATAAGAGATCAATAATTGCAGTGTCCACGTACTAATCCAGCTAACGATAAAAATATAAACATATTAAAATATAAAATAAAAATAAAAAATAATAATTCTATCATAGAATTCGCTAGCTAGTCCAATTAAAGACCAATGTAGTCACGTATGTAATATGTATCCAATTCACTTAACTCGATCAACCGGTGTGTAGTAGATCGTCTTTTCAGATTATTAAGTTATCCTTAATATTGTTTCAAATAACGAACGGACAATAGATAATCTCAAATGTTGATTAACGTACCTAGCTACTTAGCTCAAGTTATTAATTTTATTAAAGTTTGACTTCCAAAAAGGAGTTTGACGCATGCAAACAAGTGTAGGTGACAGAGCTGAAATGCGGCGGATTATTCATCGGATGCACCTTCGACCACCGCGCCGCCGACGCCCACTCCGCCAACATGTTCCTCACCGCATGGGCCAATCTCGCCCGAGAAAACCACATTAAGCTTCTCCCCTCCTTCCGCCGCTCCCTCTTCAATCCCCGCCGCCCTCCGCAGCCGCACAAGTCACTCAACAATCTCTACGCGCCGCTGCTGTCCCCGCCATCCGCCACCGCCGACGACCGCCTCACAAGCCGGATCTACTACATCCAATCCGACCAAATCGACCGCCTCCAATCCCAATCGAGCCACAACGGCACCAGAAAGAGCAAAATAGAGTCCTTCAGCGCCTTCCTCTGGCAAACCCTAGCTGCCGCCGCCCTCAACAAAACGGTCAAGCTAGGTGTGGTGGTCGACGGAAGATCGAGGCTGAGCAGCAACAAAACGACGCCGCTGGAGTCCTACTTCGGCAACGTCCTCTCCGTGCCCTACGCGGAGGCGAGCGCGGGCGAGCTCCAGGCGGCGCCGCTGAGGGCGGTGGCGGAGATGGTGAGCGCGTGCATCGCGACGGCGTCGACGGCGGAGCACTTCCTGGCGCTGATCGACTGGGTGGAGGAGCGGAGGCCGAAGGCGGCAGTGGCGAGGGTGTACTGCAAGGACGAGAGGGACGAGGCGGCGGTGGTGGTGTCGTCGGGGACGAGGTTCCCGGTGAGGGAGCTGGATTTCGGGTGGGGCGGGCCGGATTTCGGGTCGTACCATTTCCCGTGGGGCGGGGAGACCGGCTACGTCATGCCCATGCCCGGCCCGCATGGGAATGGGGATTGGGTTGTCTACATGCATCTCAAGGAAAGGCACCTCGATTTGGTCGAGGCGCGTGCGCCTCACGTCTTCAACCCTCTCTCACGCCACTACTTGAACTTTTAATAACTTCAATACTCCATTTATTATGTGTATAAATGGGTTTTGTAATGAATGTTCTTGTCATGTTAATTCATGTGTTACGGTTGTGTATATTGGTGTTCTCTTGGGCCGGCCCAAATGTAAAACAAAAAATTTGGCGAGGAGTGAGCAAGATTCCGAGAAAATCAAAAATAAACCAAAAGAAGCTAATCTCAGCGGCTGAAAAAGAAAAAAGAAAAAAGGAAAAAACGGAACTAACCGGATTGTTCATTTGTCAATTTTGAAATTTAACTATGCAATAAGTAATGAGATATCATCTTTTTCAATCTCATATGCATCTACTAGTTTGGTTGGTTGTATTTGAGGGCTTATAGTATTAATTTTAAATTTCTGTATGCTCTTAAGTCTTAACTTGCATTTCTGAACTTATATATCTTATATTTAATACTTTAAATGTATTTTTTTAATAAAATTTCCGGTACAAACCCTACAAGTAAAAACAAAATGATAAAAAAGGTTAGATCCAACAAAAGAAAATAGTGTATTTAGTTATTTTATTTTCGTTTCAGAATCTCAAATTGGAAATATCCCAATGGGACAAAAATAAATATTACTCCCCGACAGTTTAATGATGTGGATGAAGTTTTAGGGGGGAAAAGGGTGCAAATCGAACAAATTAATGGTATCCTCATGAAAGAATGAAAATAGAGTGTTAGAATTTGGGGCTTTAAATTGAGGATTCGCATATTCTCCCCCACCCGCGGGCCGGCAATCTCTGCCACATTAGCCAACTGTTCCTCAAATCAAATAGTCATCAAATTTCTCCAAATTATAATGTCAAATACGTAAATTCAGTTAATCAACAGTCGGCACCTATTGTTAAAACAAGAGGTCGGCAATTTGTATTTTTGGTCAAACATAATAATAATAATAATAATAATAATAATAATATATTATTATTATTATTATTATTATTATTGTTATTAACTTATTATTATTATTATTAGCTAATGCAGTGAAACTGTAAAAAGGTGGAACTTAGAAGTTAGAACCCCCAAAGTAACTATAATTAACTGCCATACTTGATTACTAAAATGGTACTAGTAGTTTTCTACTATAATATTGTAATAACCTCTATTATATATTCATATTAGTAATAAATAGTTATAAGATAGTAGTATTATCTTTTTGGCAATCAGGATATAATGTTTTTTATAGTTTGTTAACTGATTTAGTTATTTGATATTCGTCTGTACTATTAAAATTCTGCACTTTGTTATCTATCTTGAACCATATGCTGAAGGAACACTAAACTGAGTATATTTTTATGCGCTCATTATTCTAGAAATATGCCTTTAACATGTCATACCGCGAAAATTGCTTTATATGACAGCTCACAAGAACTGAATAATTCAAGAGGAGATTGGGAAAAAAAAGAGGAAAAGAAAATGTGTTTCAATATCGAAAAGAAAAGAGTCATAATTCCAATGATTCCTACAAAATGAAGGTTTCTTGCAAGACGCGTGCTTTGTTACTTAAATGCAGAGTGAGATGTATGTAGCCTCACTTTTCATCCAACATTATAGTCTAAAATCTAAATACTGTCTTTGGATTCATGTGTTAGGTATTTCAATCAACTAGCAAATCAAAGAATCTTACACAAATTTCATTTTATTTCAATCATTAAAATACTTATAAGACCGTGTTTTTAAATTTTTTTATCGTTCTTTATGCGGGAGAGTGAGGTGCGAAAATATCAAAACAATACTACTATAATAGTCACTTATTCAAATAAGTAAAAAGGATAATAGAGAATAAATGTTTTGGTTGGCTGGCCAGCCTGTCTCCAATATGGAAAGAGAGGGGAGCGGTGATTATTTTAACATATTCGCAGCGTCGCCTTCTAATCTCTCTATTTCTTTTTTATCCCTTTTTTCTTTTTTGTCCAATGAAATTAGTGTTTTTATTTGTAACCCGTCAATCGTCAATGATGATCCACAAAATCTAAATTAGAATAATTCTATTTGACGCGACGTCGCATTTTTTTGTGTTATTGTTTGTGTTTATAAATGTGTCGAAAATAGTTGTAGGAGTATTTAGTAAAATAAGTAAGACATTGATCTGCTCTAAACATATTTGTGGGGAAGGATTATCAAAATAGTAAGTGGCTAATACTATTATGCTTAACTTTATTTTTTGCGTAGAGGACGTCGACGTGGTATTTAACTTTGTATTTATTGTTTAAATTTGGTGGCAGCCATAAGTGTGCAATTGTTACAGGACTAAAATCGAATAGTATTATCATAAAATACAAGGTCAAGCATCTATCTCATGAGAATTATGCTTTAATGATCAAATAATCGATGGATTCTCATAAACTATCGCATAGATAATTTAGTATTCTAACATTGGGATACGGTTTGATATTCATTCACATTACTAGCACCCTATTATTTAGACCTACTACTAATAGGTTGATGATGAATTTATGATTAGGCAGTATCACTATCAACCAGGTTATAAAATTTGATAGGATTCATGAATTCTAAGGGTGAGTAAGATTTTCTCTCTTTTATAGTATAATGTTTGGAAAAAACAAAGATGATAGTACAAGAGAAGAATGCAAAAATAAAATAACATTTTAAATGCCAGGTAGACAACTATTCTTACTTGTATATTAAGCTATATCATATTTTATAAAAACTGGCTGGAACTTCACATAATTGTTGCGAAAGGAGGTATAGTTTTAATTTGAGAGAAAAAATTAGTAATATTAATTGACCTAAGCAAACGCGGTTTGAGTTTGAATTTTGAGAGAGAGAAAAGGTGTCTCGGAACAACGTGAGAACAGTGTATGAGCGGGTCCCATTTCTGCTCTGGCAAACAATGTACAACAAAACTCCTCTCTCTCACACACACACACACTTTTTCAGCAGAAAAATAATTGAGGCTTTTTAGTTTTAACATAAATAGAAAGTTTTACTTTCTAATCACCCTTCATTAATTTTATTTATGCTGACTTTTGCCTTAAACCCTTCTGAGTTATGACTTTATAGTTTTTTCTTTAATAGAATATTATCATATTTTCCGTGTCATGATTTTTCTTGTTATTACACCTCATAAGACGGACATATTTTAAGAAGAATTACGTATTTTTGTGTAATACTATGATTACCATCACATAATATTTATCCAAATATAACAGTGACTACTGCTGGGTTAGTTACTTTATCCTGATTCTGAACGAACTAACAAGAAAGGGTGTAAAAGATATAGCATGTGAACTGTCTAATTTTCTATGTAGTTTGTCGTATGTGGTGGTAAAAAAATCTGTCTACTTTTTAAATCAATAGCTATGGATATTATTTTACTGACAATTGATTAATTAAGTGGCACTACGGTATGGTAGTTCAAATAAACTCATCATTAATTTCATAATTCGTTAATAACGTAACTATTCCTCCATTTCAAAATATAAGTTTTTATAAACATGGACACATATATTAAAGATTTTTTTCTTCCTATTCAACCTTAATTAATTATATTAATAAAATAGTTTATTGTATTGAATTGCACAATTTTATTATAACATATCATTTTTCAACCAAAATCGTCCAATGAAAAAAAACACACATATAATAGTAATAAGTTTAAAATTAATATTTATTCAAATAATAAATGCAAAATTTCATTCAAGCAATAAATTTATAATTAATATTCATTCAAACATGAAATTTTTAGTGTAAATTAATTCCAAACGTCATACATAATGAAAATAAAAGAATATGGTCAAACGACTTATATTTTGAAATGAAGGGAGTAGTTATCAACTTAATTTCTTTATTAACGAGTTATATTATAAATCATATAATGAATTGACCGCCGTAATTATTCTAATGAATAAATTATTGTAGACGTGCTTGCCATATATATATATATATTTATATGGACGGGAGCACATTAAGTTACATTTATGCTTTTTTATTTTGGATTAAGTTGAGGAGAATAATGAATATTGAACTCTAAATATATCTTTTTAGTAAAAAAAATAAATTAGAAGTCAATCGTTTGAGTGATCATCAAATAATAAAATACATTAATATATAATATATTGATTTTTTCTTTTCACTTATGTGATTGTTAAACTCTAATCTCAAGTATAAAATTAAAGTTCAATATTATTAAGATTGTGACACCTAAACGAAAGCTTAAGAAGGACAACATAATTAGGGATGTTAATTGATATTGAACCAAATAGGTATTCCTAAGAGAGCATGTAAAGAGTGACTGATTGTAGATGACGATAAAACATAATTCAAGTTGACACACGCTCTTCTTTTAATCAAAGGGGGAAAAACATAAGAATTATTGGCCAAGCATATATGACAATATAAATATTAATTCGAATTTCAAACTATTTTGAAACTATCGCTTATACCTTAAAATATTAAAAGTATTTAATTCTATATCGATTACACCCCTTATTTAGTTTTTTAGCTCCAAAAAATTGATGTGGCTTGCCCGATTGTCATATTTACGCTCTCAAAGTGTGACGTAAGCTTTAATAAGAAGATTGTTGCATAATCGTGGCAATTGGGAGACCTACGTTCACTTTTATAGGAAAAAAAATTGATAGATGATGCAATTGATATAAAATTGATGGTCTATAATTTAAAAAATATTTCAAATAATTCAAGATATAACTAATATTACAAAATAGTCTGAAATTCAAAGTGACATTTCTCCAACATTCTACATGGATGATTTTGTAAAATGTTAAGTATGGATATAAAGTATGATCACATGGTACTATGGTCTATGGTAGTACCCTACCCATGCTCGTACCATTGCCATCCTTGAATAAAACTCAATGATAGTAATAATAATTAGGTATGACCAAGTCCAATTTCACCTAAATATTTATTGAACACTACTCTTTTCACTTTCACCTCTGTATGCCCAATATCCGCGACGTGCTGCCCTGTCACCATGAGACTCTCTCTATTCTCCTCTTCCCTTTCTTTTCTCTTTTCCCAACCACAACTTGAATGAGAACTCATCATGCTCGACAACTATAACCATTGAATAATTAGACAATTAATTCAAGATCGTTACAGTTCGATTACTTAATTAACATTAACACGTCATTTTGCTAATTAAATCTGACTACAACAATTTCATACGATTCCAAAAGCAAATATAAATGTTGGGTTTGAAACTCAAGAATGTTTACATAAACGATGTATTTGGCTTAATTGATTATATGATTTTATTCATAACGGTTGGAGACACAATTAAGGCCACAGGACGGTGCCTTAAATTGAAGAATCAATCTTTTATTATAAAATTGGCTAATCCCAACTGTCACAACCCTAAATAAATAAAATACATTTTTGTTATTTCTCTGTCTTCAGTTTACAAATACTCTGTTCAAATTTGATTGTCACCAATCAACTTAATGGACTCCCATTACACAATTTTGACTTGCCTAATTTCTCCTTAAATAATGTAGAAATGGCATCTCGTTAATAGAATGGCGAAATTGATAGTAATTATTTATAAATAAATTTTAAAAATAAAATTAAAATGGTAAAGAAATAAAGTGAGGAGAGAATAAATTGAGGCAGCAGGTGGTAGCTAATTCATTCAATACATTATTATTTCTGTCAGCTGAAACCACTCCTCTCTGTTCCCTTTTAATGTGCGCTAATAATCAATCTCTTGCCTCATTGCATCTCCCTCAACTCTCATGAATCCCTCCGCCACCACCTCGCGGCGGCGCCGCCCCTCCTTATTGCTCTTCACAGCCCTCACTGTTGCCATCCTCGCCTCGCAGATCCCCAATGCCGCCGCCGGAGAGCACGACATCGATTTAAAAGATATCGTTCGCGACGCCAGAAACTTGACCTTCGAGAACCCTAGCCTCCGCCGCGCCTACATCGCCTTACAAGCCTGGAAGCAAGCCATTTTCTCCGATCCGTTCAACTTCACCGCGAACTGGACAGGCGCGGACGTCTGCTCCTACGGCGGCGTCTTCTGCGCACCCTTGCCGTCGAATGCCTCCGTCAGGGTGGTTGCCGGCATCGATCTCAACCACGGCGACATCGCCGGCTACTTGCCGGACGAGCTAGGGTTGCTCACGGATCTGGCGCTCTTCCACATCAACTCCAACAGATTCTGCGGCCTCGTTCCTGATACCTTCAAAAAATTGAAGATGCTCTTCGAGCTGGATTTGAGCAACAACCGTTTCGTCGGCGGATTCCCGAAGGTGGTGCTGTCGCTGCCGTCGTTGAAGTTCCTCGACCTCCGGTTCAACGACTTCGAAGGCGGCGTTCCGATGCAGCTCTTCGATAAGGAGTTGGATGCTCTGTTCCTGAACGATAACCGTTTCCGGTTCGGCATCCCGCAGAATCTCGGCAACTCGCCGGTTTCTGTGCTGGTGCTGGCGAACAACAATCTCGGCGGCTGCATTCCGGCCAGCATTGGGAAGATGGGGAAGACGCTGAACGAGTTGATTCTCATGAACGACAACCTGACAGGGTGCCTGCCGCCGCAGATTGGGATGCTCAAGGAGCTGACGGTGTTCGACGTGAGCTTCAACGATCTGCAGGGACCGCTGCCGGCGGAGATCAGCCGCATGAGGAAGCTGGAGCAGCTGAATGTGGCTCACAACCGCCTCACCGGAGTGGTGCCGGCCACCGTCTGCCAGCTGCCGCGCCTCGAGAACTTCACCTACTCCTACAATTACTTCACCGGCGAGGCGCCGCAGTGCAGTAGATTTGGCGGCGGATCCGTCTCTGATGGAACGGAAAATTGTATTCCGGGTAAGAGCAACCAGAGGTCTGCTAAGGAATGCGCCTCCGATGCTGCTAAGCCGTACGACTGTAGAAAGTCGCAATGCTTCGTCGCCGGAAGTACCCCGAGAAGACCGACGCCGGCGCCAACGCCAACGCCCAACCCGGCTGCGCCTTCGCCTAAGCCAGCTCAAGCTCCAAGGCCTTCTGCCAATCCTTCTCTGCCGCCTCCGCCTACCTCCAGGTCTTCGCCCAATGTTAGAAACCGCTCTCCGCCGCCTCCGGCGCCAACTACGTCTTTCACTCCGCCGCCGCCTACTCACAACATGTCTCCGGGGAGTCACTTCCGGTCTCCGCCGCCACCTATGGGGAATCAATACTCTCCACCACCACCAACGCACAAGTCCTCGCCCAACACTCACTACAGATCACCTCCACCGCCACAAGCTTCTCCGCCGCCACCGGTTTATTACTCTCCCATGAGTCCGCCCCCACCGGTTTACTCGGCCCCTCCGCCTCCACCTTATGTCTACTCATCACCTCCTCCTCCACCACCTTCATCGTCCCCGCCTCCACCATACGTCTACTCATCACCTCCACCACCACCACCTCCTTCACCTTCCCCACCTCCACCATACGTCTACTCATCACCACCACCACCACCTCCTTCACCTTCCCCACCTCCACCATACGTCTACTCATCACCACCACCACCGCCACCTTCACCTTGCCCACCACCACCATACGTCTACTCATCCCCACCACCACCACCACCATCACAATCACCACCTCCGCCGTATGTCTACTCATCTCCACCACCACCTCCACCTTCACCATCTCCTCCGCCACCATACGTTTACTCATCACCTCCCCCTCCCTCACCGTCCCCACCTCCACCTTATGTATATTCATCACCTCCTCCCCCCTCTCATTCACCCGCACCCTATGTATATACATCACCACCACCACCACCACCACCACACACCCCCGAATGCTCACCTCCCGTAGCATCCCCACCGCCGCCCACAGCAACTCCAACACACCCACCTTACAAATACACATCCCCACCACCTCCATCTCACAAACATTCATCACCACCACATCCACCATACCATTATTCATCCCCACCGCCTCCCTCAGTGTCTCCCCCACCACCATACGTTTACTCATCGCCACCACCTCCGCCGGAACACATACCATTGCCACCAATAACAGGAGTCTCTTACGCATCTCCGCCACCACCCGTCATTCCATACTACTAATCTCCCTTCATCTTTTCACCGCCACCGTCAAAATCCTCAAAACTGACAGCGGAACTAAGCGAAGCAAAGGCAAATATTACCAATTATTGAGCTGTTATCTCTTCTGATCATGAGCTGTTACTGCAACGAGTTAGTATAGTTTATCTTTAATTATTTCTTCTTTTTTTGAGATTCATTTTATGGGTTTGTTTCTTGATTTTTTTGTTTTTCAAATGAAGTTATTGGCTATATAATAATTACATGTATTATTGAAGAGACGAGCTTGGATATGTCGATCGGGGGGGAGAGACGAGCATAATTAGTTCATTTTCATATACTAGTTGTGATTGTGTATAAATCCCAATTTCACTCTAATAAGTATTTTCTTAATGATCTTACTATATTTGGGTGTAATTCATCGTAAATTCTCTTGCTTGAAAAATGTAACCAATATAGTCTTCCTTTGTATTGAAACTATTAATTCAAGATCTAATTCACATATCAACGTTGTTTTACTAAATAAGGAACAGCAAGTAATTTTGGACCAGGGTTTTTGCAAATTAGCCGATTATGGCACAACCTTTTTTTATGCTCTTTTTTCCGCTAAAAAATGAAGTATAATTAAATATAGTTTGTAGAAAACTTTTTTTTTAAAATGATAGTTTATAGAATACTTAACCAATCCTTGTTAAAATGATTAATTAATCCATACATGTTTATAGAAAACTTTGTTTTTGAAATGATAGTGTTATAGAATACATAACCAATCCTCGTTAAAATGATTAATTAATCCATACATATTTAAGAATAGTGGTACTCGACATTTAGAGTCAATGTACTTGAAAAAGTAAAGTTACATAAAACTTCCAATAAACTTCACTAATAAATTCAAAAGAAAATATATATTAATACTAAAAGTGCATTTGTGACAAAATATATGAACTGCCTAATATATCGTGTTATCCCCTCATTCTCCCATACATTGACACATCATATTTTCCTTATTTAACACCTTAATACAACCTTAATTACAGCCCACATATATAAGCCCATAATTTCACATTTACAATCCCTACAAGCCCACAATTCTTTTCTTCTTCTCCAAATACTACAAAGCGTCTCATGTCGAATATGCAAAATTATTATTATTATTATTATTATTATTATTATTATTATTATTATTATTATTATTATTATTATTATTATTATTA
>JAYJMF010000056.1:5734612-5752048 GCA_036873715.1 Salvia sclarea
TCCCATTTTAAGTAAGTTAGGGGTTAAATTGCACCAAACATAACGCTAAATGGTATATGTGTTTTTAACTCAAATGTGGAGAGGTAGTTTTGCACTTTTTCCCTTCTCTAAACTAAGGAAATGTGATATTTTAATTAATCAATTATATAGAAATTATATATTTCATTGTAATTTATAAATTTTTCTGTATGATAATTGATATATAATAATATTTATAAAATATAAATACTAAATCTAAAAATATTTCCGTGCATCGCACGGGAGCGAGTTCTAGTTAATTTCAAATGACAATACCTAACCTACATTTTAATTCAATTGAACCAAACAAATTTGTGAAAATCAAATATAATACAGCGCAAAGTTTGAGGACTAAACTAAAATCCAATAAAGCGATTATAAAAATAATAAGAATATATATGTAATTAGTACGTAAAAGTGAAATAAAATTAAGTAATGTCCACCTTAATCAGGAAAGGTCCACACAAAATGTGGTTTATTGCACGAACTATTTATTTCATTTCTTGAGCTGTCTTCTTTATCACAATTGACGTACTAGAGTCGAGTGTCAGATGGTGATAAGGTATATATATATGAATTCGATTTCCGATCGATCGATATAACGTTGAATGTGTCGTGGTAGAATTGAGAGTGGAAATTCTTGCGATGAGTCAACCTATATTTAATAGTGTGAATAGACGTTGAATTTGGAAGTAAAGCGATGACGATAAAAGGAGGGCATAGGGCCCCTTGATGCTGCCTCGTGCGCCTTCTGCTTTTTCATGTTTTTCACATACTATCATTTGCTACCAGTTACAGTTGGCACGGCCATCTTTAATTATTCACAACTACATCACACACACATATATATATAGTGTCATTTTTTATAGCTCTAGACCTCTAGTTACTCACTCCACCCGGACTATTTTTTACAGTTTTGATTATTTACAGAGATCTCAATTTTCATAGATATGTAGCTTAACTACACATGTTGTACTACAACAAACAATTTGGTCTGTCTCTCCATATCATCGACTCAATAATACAATCAATTCTTGAATGGACATACATATATATCTAATTTCTTACTGGAAATAAATTCATTAATAAAAAAAATTGTATTAAAGTTTCAATTTTGCCAACTTACAAAATGATGAAGACCCTTTTAGATTCTTTCCTTTTTGTTTTTTCCCACATGCATATATATAAGTTTTTTCTTTGGAATATGAAAGCAATCATAATTGTTTCATGAAGAAATTTTGAAAATCGCAAATATCTTCTTGACGTGTCTCCTCTCTCTTTTTTAATTTCTCATGCATCTATTTTTTAGCTAGTTCGTTGTATATATAGCCACAATGTAGTTTTTCTTTCCCACTCTAATTTTGTTTGTTGACATCGACATCAATTTTCTGTGTATGCAAATAATACATTCCCTTTACAACATAAGTTAAGGATGAATTTCAAAGTATTAATTCTAAAAGAAGTCAAATTAACAAGAATTCTTAACACTTGATTAATATTTAATTTAAAATTTGAAAAATTAAGCATAATTACCATCCTAATAAACTTCAATAACTGCACACAAACATGATTCCAGTGGGTATGCAGAGAGACTTAAAAGTCGTGTTTGGCCCATGCATTAAACACATTCCAGTACCATTAGATCTGTACATGCACACAATGTATAAAGAGGAAATTTTGTTGTTTTGAAATTGCATGTTTGAACATTAATGACTAATGAGGCAAGTTTTAGTAATTTATATGTTCTAATATATACCCTTTCGAAATAAAAATGCAATACCAATTAATTACTTGTATTTGTTAGTTAGCTCAATATGCATGAATCTTGGCCTCAAAAAAACAAATATGCATGCATCTTTGACTACAGATGATAAGACCTAATTAATCCCTGTGCTTCCTTCTCGAACAAGTTCAATCATGACTCAAATTGACGATAATATAAAGATAATTAAGAATTGAAATTGATCTCGATATGTCGTTGAATTTCTTTATTTGTATATTGAAAGATTAGCTGAAAAAAATTTAGTTTATTTATTTATTATTAAAAGAAAAGGCGACTAAAATCCAAGGTAAGTTGAGAACATGACATGTGAGTGAATCCCCATTTCTGTGGCTGTTTTTACACATTAATTTATGACTGTCTGAGATAACATAGAGATGGATAGAGGTGAAAGTAATACTATAAATTATAATGTACTCCCATCCAAAAAATGGGCTCTTTATACATATTCATAACTATATTCCACTTTTCTCTGTCATCTACATTTATTATTGTTATATGCATCTATCTGCAGAGAGAGAGAGAGAGAGAGATGACAAAGATTTAGAGGTGAGAAGAGAAGAGCAGCGATAGACAAAGAATAAAACGCCAAAGGAGTTTGGCATAAGATGCATGTGCTTTCACCGCCTCTTTCGGGATATGTATATATATCGATGAAAAAACATATTTATAATATAATTAATCCATTCCTCTATTAAAAACACCATCAATTTTACTTTTATTTTTTCACACTATTATACACAACCTTTCAGTTTTTTTCTCAATTCGATTTATAGACGTGAATTTCATTAATATTTGACCGCAATTCTTCACAAACGTACATTGGTTGATATGCAAACTTGGTTGGGATACTGAATCGATTAAAAAAATAGAGATTTTTGTTGTATATATGCTTTAAAAGAAGGAAAAAATTTGTTGGCCTAGCCTGTGTAGAGATTTATCTTCTGCAAACATATTTCTACGTACTTATTTGGACTTTATATAAGTGTCATATTTGGATGCTCAATATATTAAGATCTCTCATGTTCTTTCACAAGGGAGCAGAGGCAGAGGCTCACACTTCCTATTCTATTTATGACTACTTTGTATATTCGACTAATATTGGTAATTTCTACGTGTAGATTAAATTTAAATAGATCTTGATAGTTTGTGTTGTCTAATAGTTGAGGGAATTGGGTTTCACTAATTGTAGCGTGATGTAGGGAGAAATCATGAGGGAATGAGTATAAAACTAAGTAGGCTTTAATTTGCATCGTAGAGTGTTGTTCAAATTGGGGGATATCATATTATTTCTACATTTTCTTTTTGGTAAATAAACTTTTAGATACATACAAACTAAAAGTTTCTAATTTGTTTGCAAAAGCCAAATATGGTTAGTCGCACGACAAATGTTAAAAGCTCACATGCTATGGTTGACATAAATATAAGTGATCATTTTCAATTTAATTCTTCTTTCTATTATGAATTGGGAATAATTGAAAATTCGTGACGACATCAATAAGTTAAAAATTCGAGTGCAATTAAAAAATACATCCGAGTAAATCTTATTTCATTGATACTTGCAAACTGAATTAAAAGATCATGATCATGTTCTTTTTCGCTTTACCAATAAAATATTACTAATTGGTTTCAATCTTAATCTGATGAGTTTTTTTTATTGAAAGTGCACTTTAATTATGATTAAAATGAACACTTATACTCGTAATAGGATGTGGATAGATGCCTTGCCAAGTTGCTAGTGTCAGTTGTTAAGCACATTGCTAAAGAAATTCAATTAATGTTTAAGGCTAATAGATTAGACACACACACACACACAATATGGATGCGTTTTGTTTTATTGATTTTCAAATTTCATTTTATTATACTTAAAATCTTCAATTTGTCAATTGAATATTATGAGATAGGGCCCATGAATTTTTAATTGGTGTAAAATCTAGGTTAGGTGGTATTTAAAGCTTGACTAGGGACTACAACCAAGTGGTTTTGCTATGTAATTGCCTTTTTCATGAAGATTTAAATAGGGTTTCATAAAATACTTTATTTCTATTTACTAGGTGACTAACGAGTACATCATAATTATGGTTCATGAATCTACCATATCTCAAAGAGGAAACAAAAGTTCATAATTTTAAGAAAAGATAATAGATAGAGAACAACAAAATTACAAATTTTTCAATTTAGACAGAAGATTCGTAATCTGTATAGTAAACATGCTGATGTTAGGCTTTCAAATTCTTTTTTTAGGGAAAGTTTTCAATTTCTTAATAAATATATGCAGTGATTTTATTTAAATTCAAAATGAAATGTCATTTCGGCCCGTGGGCTCAAGTCAGCCCAAAAAATACACTAAAGATTTGATTTCGCAGCCCGGGTTGGGCCAGATAAAATAGGCCCAAATTTTCCTCCAGCTGGGCTCGACCTTGAGAGCTGTATGTGTGTGTGTTTCTTTTTGGCATTACAACGCAGTGATTTAAGGCAAATAAAAAGCACAAACTGATATTAGCTTATGCTTTGTAAGCCCAATAGAAAGAAGTGACCGCCCTTGAATTGAGAGAGTTCAGACTGAACTTCCAACTTATCAGATCTGAGCGTCATTTAACTCATTTTATTTAGTAGTATCAGGCCCGTCTCAAACTCTCGATCAACATTGAGGTCCTGTTCTATTTATAAAATTAGGCCCTTAAATATTGCCAAAATATTACTTAAATAATAATTATATTACGATAATATTGTACAAAATATAAAATCAAATATGCAAATAGTTTTGACCTTTTATTTAAAAAGAATCGTATGTTCTTTGAAGCAAAATCATCAACCAAAATAAGTAGAATCGGGAGGCTAAAAAAAAGCTCACATGAGAATTTGAGCTTTAATTTTATTGAGGAAAGAATGATTGGAAAAAGAAAAAAGAAAAAAAAAGAAAGAGAAAATGGCAAAAAGGGGCGGCTGTCAGAATGGAGAAATAGAAAAAGATAGAGAAAGGGAAGTGATGGAAATAAAGAGAGAGAAGAGAGAATATAAAATAATAATGTAAATAGTAGGCCATCAAAATTTGGGCCCCCATAAATTTTGGGGCCCTGTGCTGTAGAACTTGATGGGCCGCCGGCTCATAGCCTGGCCTGAGTAGTATGTGTTAGCATGCTCATTTAGGTTACAAGAAATCGTGATTCCAACGATGAAATTGGTGATTTTATGCATGTAGCGAGTTCTAATCCGAGCAATCGATAGTAAACTGAACATGTTCTAATAAAACGAAGCACGGGACGAAACAAAAGTTGATCCAATCTAACATCTAATTGAGACCATTCCTCACTATGAAACATGCCATGATCAGTTAATGACAACATTGAAGCAACTGCAATAAGAGAACAAGATGTAACCATCAAGCAGCATATACACAAACTTCCTAAGATTGATTGCATATCACAAAGATCAAGAAGTGAGTCATGATGGATGTAAAAAATGGAAGGACAAGTCACAATTTGCACCTAAACACATTTTTCTTGGATTAGGTCAACATGTTGGGTAACTGAGCAAAATATGAAATCCAAAATGAAGAAAAAGAGTCCAACCTTCAATCCTTATCATCATCTTGATCTTGATCCTTCCGGTGATTTTCCATGCACTGCAGGAGATACTTGAACGTCTCGATCTCACACGGGATTGTCAGCCCGCCACTGTGATCAAATCCAAACTCCTCCTCAGCCTTCTCCAGCAGCACCTTGAACAGGGGATCGCTAAGGTAGCTAGTCGGGATGATGAACCTCCTAAGCTCTGGGACAACGTACACAGCAAGGTAACCTCGGGGAACATCAACGGGCGGGTCGGGGCTCTGGCAGGTGTCATCGTCCGATTCAGTGTATATACCTGATGAAGTCCTCAGCCTCCTAGTGACAGCAGGTGAGATACCGTGATGCATTTCTCCGGATTGAGGGCTGCACCCCTCCTTGGAGCCGATCGTGGCCGTCTGCCATTTCTGAAGGAACCTCTTCAGGTTCACAATCTGCCTGATGCCTGTCACCTTGCTTCCTTCATTGTCATCCATTGATCTAAGCTTTACTTTTACCACAGAAATGATGAGAATAATGCCCAATATGAATGTTTGAAGATCTTGATTAATCCTTTAGCACAAGTTTCTCTCATCAGATCATGCTCCCACTGCAATCACCACCACCAACCAAGCAACTCAGATTATTGCAAAACTAAGATTTAATATTTGGCAGCTAATCAAATGATTGCTTGGAATTAAATGCATCCAACAATTTGCACAATCAAGATTGTTTTTCTGTTTTTTTTATCATACACACTACCTCTTTTCTCTTTGTGCTATAATTTTATATTGCTACGCGCCATTCGTTCAATAATGATTGCATGTGATTGCAGCTATGGCCTTCACATGGTGAAAGGTGTATAAAAACATAATTAAGTATAACCGATGATTATTAGCAAAGCATCATGCCACCTCTTTCTTTTTTCCCCTTTCGTAAAGTCAAAAGCAGGCATTAATTCGAGTTTAATATAGACATTTAATCAAACATCTGATGTCCGCAGTAATGTTTGTCGAGAAAAACACAGTTACTTCTGAGATTTACGTGTTCTAAACAATTACAAAATGATGGAATCAAAATCAGCAGATAATCAGAATTAATTGAGCTCTAGATGATTCGTGTAATTGTATATTAGTGTTCGGTTCCAAACAAAATCCGGAAACAGATTCTAATCCAGCATTTCTCGCAGGATCCACATGCACTCTATATTAGGATTAATATATATGAAACTAATAAACTATCACGTGCGTAAAAAGGAGATCGGATCAATGCCAGGCTAAATAACAATAAAAATCGGAAAATTATCCGATTTCCTACACAGGCAAAGATCTGAGTTGTAATTAATCAATTATGCAGAAATTGAAAACATATTGATATGCATGAAGAAAGATGCAGACAACAAAAGACATGCATGTATTATGATACCATGTGATGGTGGCGGTGGAGACACGGCGGCGGAAGGAGGAGTTGCGGTGGTCAGCTCGGAAGAGGGGGAAACATCATTAGAATTAGTAGCTAGCGATTAATTAATCATAATAAGATGATCTAATGTATTAATGTGGAGCTTCGGAGGAGGGAGGAGCCCAGCTACCCCTATATACACACACAATGAAGAAATGAAATGTATTTTGTTTTTCTAAATAACTTATTTTTAGAAATGAAAATGAAGAAGGTATTTGGATAAGTGCTCCATTTTCGTCGCAGTTCAATTCTTTGTGGCCTCCCCAATCTTTCGCCACCATCTTAATTTCCATACTCAATTTCTCACTTGTTCCTTCGTATTTTTATTTCTACTTTTTTTTAAAGCCATTTTCATTTGTACTTTTAGTTCTTATTAATTTGCAACATTTCATTAATAAATAATGCTATTGTGTTAATATAACAGTAGTATATAGTAAACAGTAATGGAGGAGATGTAAAAGCATTAAAGAGAATTTAGAGTTATTTTGTTAGATATGATTAATGATTTCTTTAACATAAAGGGGATGTAGCTCAAATGGTAGAGCGCTCGCTTTGCATGCGAGAGGCACGGGGTTCGATCCCCCGCATCTCCATCTTTATTTTAAACTTTATCTTTCTAATTTAGTTTTATTTTAATTTTGT
Organism: Salvia sclarea; assembly: GCA_036873715.1. NCBI lineage: Eukaryota > Viridiplantae > Streptophyta > Magnoliopsida > Lamiales > Lamiaceae > Salvia > Salvia sclarea. The sequence goes on from JAYJMF010000056.1 coordinate 5,742,062, forward strand.
TGCTAAGTCAATTTCTAAACCACCTTGATTCTCTATTTGAAACAAATAGTTTATGCCATATCTTGTCAATTTTGAGTTCTCCTCTCCCTTTTGTGTCATTCTTAGATGTTTGACAACCGGTGCCAGACATATACACAAGCTTAGATGTCATTATCTGATTATCTCCTTCACACTCCAAACCTACTTTTAATATTATTTTATTCAGAATACATAAACATAAGCACTTCTTCTAGCTCACACCATTTACAAACATAACATAAGCCCTATGTAGAGAGTGGCCCAACCCGGATTTGAATAGGACTATCTTGATCCGAGTATTAGAGCTGACGAAATCCAGTTACACATAACAGTCTCAGACTCTCAGCCAAATCATGTTCAATGTTTTCTTCCTCTTGTATGTAGTTCTCCTCTTTTATTTCTATGATGATGATCTCTTTTCCATAAGGTGAAGATTATAAATAAGTATTTACAGCATTCTACATTATTCCCAGAACCTAGAAAGGAAACCAAGAAAGCAAAGCTATAAATATTCCTTAATATTTACAACAACATATACATATTCACAAGAAATTAAGCTTGTAGATTATGTTAATGAACAACTAAATCAGTTTACAATCCTCTTCCGTTGAAGCAAAACCTGCATGCCATAACAGAGAGCTAGATGGGTAGATAACATCAACAAGAAATAACTCGTGATAATCAAAACCTGGTCAAGCAAATTGAAGGTTATTGCAAGAACAAAGAGACAAGAATGAAAGACAGGGTATGTCAATATATGTTGGTGCAAGTTCAACGTCGAAGCAATGATATTATTAACAAGTACAGTATCAGTCAAGTAAATTTTTTCCCAGAAAGGAGTAAGTAGTATAAACAGGAAGCAATCGTCTAGCACTCTATGTCTCTATTTATCTCGCAAAAGAATTCCAAAAGTCTACCAGTTGGGTTTCCCACATTTCTATTTGAAGTCTCTCAAATGATATTCAGGTATCCATATTCAGGCATTCCCCCCTCCTTAAACAATTCAATCATCTTTCAACCTCCTGAGAATTCTTGAGGCCCAGCGCTTGACACGTCTCTTCAGAGTGAAACCAATAAAAACTCCAGCAACAAAGCAAACAGCACAAAGCTTTGAGCAAGTCCATACTGATAGAAATTGTCTGCATAATACGATTCATAAAAGAAAGTCACTAACACTATTGTTTCCACATGAGACCAAATGCACCAGAGGATATGATTCAAGATATTTGATACTTAGTATATACACATTTTGTTATTCTTTTCAGGGAATAGTATCTGATCAGACTAATTAGTCGAGCTGGGAAAGCAATCATCAATGGAACACAAAAAAAAGAAGCAACAAAATCCACGAAGGAAAGAATTCAAAAGTTATCAAAATAGCGGAGCTCTAGGTTACAATGAATCTTGATCAAGAAACATAAAATTGTTCCTTTTTGCATTATGACAGAGTTGTTTCACCAGTAACTACAAGCAACTGTGGTATTTTGGGGTGCCAAAAAGTAGTCAATTTCATACTGCACCTCCAAATATTTATTAACTCGACCAATGGAACTTGAACAGAATTATTTATAATTCTAAATACTAATTCCAAAGCTTGATTTCCTTCTCACCAACACACAATTGCATACCTTCTAAAAGTACTCTCCATCTCCACATTTCCAACTTACAAATACAAGTATGCTGCATCACAGTTGCTAATGGTAACCAAACACGTGAAAAACATGAAATCACACATGAGCAAGACGGTTTCCCATTATCTCTATTCTTCATCTATAATTTCCTTGCAAACTAGTTACTCAACCCTGCAATAATCTAGGCTGCACCTAAACTCAACTGCGGAAGCAGTGCGAAAAATTGTTCAAGATATTACTTCCTCAATGGCTAAAACCAAACATTACAATACCTACTCATTCGATACCACGATGAACAAACCATCTCAAAATCTTCTAAATCTAATACAAGTAGACACCAAGAAGCATTAAACTGCCCACAATCTTCATGTAATGCAAGCTGAGAATGGGAAAGACAAAAATAAAAAAGAACAGAAACCATGCCTGTTCTGTTATGAACATACATCAACGGAAGACATTTTCTACTCTCTATATTTACATACTCATATAAAAAAAATGCGTCTGTGAGCAAAGATTCATTGCTTGTATCATGTTACTAACGCGAAAGCGATAATAAACGAATTTTACCTTGAGGAGTGGGTGACCAACATGCCAGACCGGTCAACATTTACCGCCGACGAAGATCCAGTTCGAGAAGAAGAAAAAGAGGAATTTACAGGTTTAGCTTTCTCCAAAGAAGAGGTGTAGGTGCTGAACTTCGCCGCTGATTCCTGCGCCTGTGAGACCGCGCTGCTGTATGCCTTCTGCAGTTCCTCCATATTCGTTTCAAATTTCGATCTTCTTGAATCTCAAATTTGGGGGTTTTGTATATGAGGGTTTAGGGTTTTTAACTTTTTATCATTCTTTACCCACAAATTCTTGCGCGAAAATGAGAAGAAAATACGTTATGTTAATAAGCCCCTTCAAGTTTTCACGAGGCCCGGTCCCTAACCTTATGTTGTGCTCAAGTACCTTCCTAATCTAAAAAACATTGGGCAAATCACTCAAATAAACGATGGAAATTTTAAGTAACTGCATTTTTTTGATTTTTTTTTATTACCTATATATCTAGCTCACAAACTCGCCGAAGATGATCCCGACGAGGCTGAGGTCGCGACCTCTCACTCGGCTTCAATGCCGGCCCCTCCTCCCGTCCTCCGCCTCCAACGTCGCCGCCAACGCTGGCGGAATGTGGCCCTCCTCCTCCGCTGCCGTCAGCCGCCACATCAACTACGGCCTCCCCCCGAATTCTTCTTCGTATCCCCGCCTCCTCCTTCCACCACCATGCCGCCGCCTCCGCCGCCACCACAACCATCAACTTCGACACCCACTCCATCAACACCTCACCAATGGCGTCGGCATTATCCCCTTCCTCACCGCTCCCCTGCGCCCCCAACCCTCCATCGCCGTCGACGATGACGGCGTCCTCAACTCCTCCCGCACCAGTGCCGGCATGCAGCTCTGGCAGCACCAGCACCTGCCAAGACCGCGACAACCAAGCCAAGAAAGACGGGCCCCACCGCCGTTGCCGCACCTGCTGCAAGTGGGGATATGATTGTTGCACAGACGTCAAGAGCATTTGGGTCCCCGTTGCGAGTGCCAGCTCATGGGCTGAAACGCAGCCACAGTTGGCTCCTCACAGTCCACCTCCGACACCAAGAAACCCCGCCTCGTCGGTGCCTCGCAGACCATCACCGCCTCACACACTTCCACCTCCAACACCACCCGTCCCAAAGCTTCGACACCACCTCTAGCCATCTAAGTAGTTTATCAAGCAGTGGTGAGAATAGGTAGACATGTTTTCAAAGGCGGAAGGAGGGGTTGCGGGGTTCTCCGCGAGAGCAGCCGCCGTTCCAGGAAAGGTGGGCGTCGTGGACGCAGCGGCACGACCGATCCGAGGCCTTCCAGGCGCAACGCTTGATCGATGCGCCTCATGGAGGCCCTCGGCGTGCGCCGCCTTAGCCTCGTCGGGATCATCTCCCTCAAGTTCGGGATCATTTCCGACAAGTTTGTGAGCTAGATATATAGGTAAAAAAAAATACAATTATTTAACGGTGTTAAAATTTTCATCCCTTATTAGAGTGATTTGCCCAATGTTTTTTAGATTAGGGAGGTACTTGGACACAACATAACGTTAAGGGCTTATTGGGTCTCGCGAAAACTTGGAGGGACTTATTTGGACCTTATCCCTTACAGTATTGACCGATACCCAATTAATTTGCTTTTAGTATTAAAAATAAGAAGATATATAAAATGCATCATTAATACAATTCCTTCAATTTAATTAGACCAAATCATGGCACAAGCCACCGAATTATTCATTCTCGTACATGGTGAATTTTCTTTACTACTGCAATATGCTATCCGACTTCAAAGTACACTGTTTCCTATATTTGGAAAAGGGAAAGGCAAAGAAGATCAACAATTTTATGTAGTAACACGGGGAATAAAATTGGATTAGTAAGGAAGAAAATCCATAGAATTATAGGGATATCACCTTTAAAAAGGTTGTTCAAGGCAAATATTATTATGAATACAAGTGAAGCCTAATTTTAGTGGAATTACATAAAAAGGAAAAGGATAGGAAAAGGAAAAAATGAATCAAAAATAGAAAAGCAGAAGCCTTGTTGTGTTGATGTCGGAAGTGAAGCAGGCGTAGGTAGAAATGGAATAGCGTGGTAGTGAAATGGTGGGTTACCAATTGTCCACGCACACGCACGGCATCTCTTTCCCCAATCTCACCTTCTGCTTCATCCTCTGCCTTATCTTTTTTCTTAACTCATCACAAATAAAATTAATAATAAATAAAATATCACCGTCCAAGAAGCTATTCTTGCAGCTCTGCTGAAGAAAAAGAGAGAGAAGAGCTTCACAGTTAGCGCATTGCTACAAAATGGCTTCAATTTCTCTCCACACAACTTACTCTTTCCCTTCTTCACTGCACGCTCAAACCCCCAAAGCAACTCTCTCTCATAATCTCTCCCTTCTCTCAAAATCTTCGCAATCTCAATTTCATGGCCTAAAGCTCTCCAATTCGTCCTCCCTCTCACTCCCATCTCCCGTTTCTGGGAAATTCGCCATTGTTGCCAAGGTACATTTACCAAGATTACTTTTTTTTTACCCATTCTTGAAATATGCTGCCAATTCTTCTTCTTTTTAATGGGAAAATGTGATGGATTTGTGTTGTTCTTGGATATGATTTGTAGGTGTCGGAAGGGACACTAGCACCAACATTTACATTGAAAGATCAAAATGGGAGGAGTGTGAGCCTCTCCAAATTCAAAGGCAAGCCTGTGATTGTCTACTTCTACCCTGCTGATGAAACCCCAGGTTGCACTAAGCAGGTAGGAGTAACATTTTGTGTGTTTGTTTGTTGTTGCTCTCATTCATAATTAGTTGTTTCAAATTAGTACAATTAAACTTGATGAAATGGCCCTAAGTGATCATTAGGTTGTGCTGTTTGGTGAAATCATTTACCATATGTTTAGTCCACCTTAAAATTTTGTCTGTGTGTTGTCAATGTCATTCATAATTTGTTCTTTCAAATTATTCCAACTAAACTTGACTAAGTGATCATAACTTGATTCAAATTAGTCCAACCAAATAAGTAACATTTTGTGTGTTTATTCCATTATTTTTTGCTTGTGCGTTAGAGCAGTGAAGCATGGCAATGGCAGCTTGTAGATTTACCCGAGTCTTAGCACAAAACTATAAACAGTTGGAAAAGATAATTTCAAGTATTAAGCAAGGCCTTGGATCCTCTTCATCTATCTCCCTTCCATTTTCTACTCAGCTTTCTTGTTTAGAATCGTTTCAGAAAATGATATCACTTGTAAATTAGTTGTGCATAACTGATTGTTACGAATAGACAACAAAGTATCTAAAAGATAAAGCTATTAAATTGAGGAAATAACTCTCGACTTAATGGGGCAACTACAAAATTTTCCCTAGTTTTAGATTTCTATTGTAACTATAGATCAGCCTGCCCCATTCTCAGTTTTTTGTCAGAAACTAGTATGTATTTGTTGATGTTTCACGTGTTTGCAGGCATGCGCTTTCAGGGACTCGTACGAAAAATTCAAGAAAGCAGGAGCCGAGGTTATCGGGATCAGTGGTGATGATACCGCATCACACAAGGTATTAAAGATTAAGTTGTTGCCTAGAATATTTATTCTTTTCTTCTCTTTGTAAACTTTATTCACCTCGAACCTGAATTCTATCATCCATTTTCAGAGCGTCAAAAACTAGAACTCGGCAAATTTTCTTCAATTATATAATAGTAAGTTAGTAACTATATATGGATACCATCCGATGAATAAAAACATTTTAAGATCTAGAGACTAGAAAGTCGGAGCCGATTGAGCTATCAATGTCTCGTTCGCTGGTAAAGCTTAGTTATCTTGATCTTTTGCAACCATTGCAAATCAAATACTAGTTTTCTATCTAATTGAATCATTCTTAATATACTTAAACACCCTGTTCCTTTGACTATTTTATGCCTCAATAGTCCTGTCTCAACTAGCTTTGTTACTTTTTCTGTCACTTTCCAAACACAATTCCAGAAACAGAGAACCTTGTAATATGCTCTTATTGTGGGAAGTGACATAATTTATGTGTCATGTGATGATGCAGGCCTTTGCTGAGAAATACAAGCTTCCATTCACCCTACTCAGTGACGAGGGAAACAAGGTCAGAAAAGACTGGGGCGTCCCATCCGACCTCTTTGGCGCGTTGCCTGGAAGGCAGACCTATGTCCTCGACAAAAATGGAGTGTGTCGTCTTGTCTACAACAACCAGTTCCAACCCGAGAAGCATATTGATGAGACCTTGAAGTTTCTCAAAAGCGTCTGAAACCGACCCATCTCCAACTTTTCTCCCAACGCTTTTCCTGTGGAAAGTTTATGCTTTCAAGTAAATACTTTTCTAGAGCATATGATGTAGCACTTTTTTACATCTATCAAAACGGGAACCATATCTTTTTCTGTGTTTAGTATATTGTGATTTGGTTCATTGCTCCAACTTTGATTCATAATAAAACAGACAAGATGTTGATCCCATTGTAGAAAAATATTATGAAAACATTTTATTTCTTTGAGATTCCATTATTTGATCTACTATATGTATCGATTGCACTACATCTTATTCGATAACTAACAACATACAATATTAGCACTTAAAATAAAATGGCATAATATATCAAGATTTGCTTAATTTATTTTTCCTTTTCATAGTCTTGGCTGCTGTAAGGGCTGAAGATCTCAGAAATCCAATTTTTCTTCCTGTATGAACTCCACCCCATCTCTTCACATATCTCATCACTGTGGTTGATGCTGAAAGTTGAGATGCAACTTCTTTTGTAAAACCTAGTTGTCTTCTTCATGATCTCCATCTCCTCTGTCGTCTGCTGGATCATCCTCTCCACGCTCGGGAGCTTGAACTGCTCGTCCACCAGCTGCGACAGCCACTTGCAGCGTATCTCAGCTGTGTGAAGATTCGAGACGCTCTCAATGTAGCCCACGAAGGCCATGTTTGGGATCAGAGGGTTGATTGTGCCTCTGCAAAATCAAACAGAGAAGCTATCAATTGTAACTATCTTTACTATTTTCATCCAAGATCAGTACAATGGTGGTTTTGAGACAGCGACAGTTACCTGTACAGCGGCATCATGCCTGAAGGGAATTCGAGCAGAGAACGAAAAGGGTCCGGAACTATGGCCTTCAACTTCCTCTTCCCATCAAAGCCGGTTGCAAGAACCACGACGTCAGCATCCAATGTCGTCCCATCCTCGAACTGGACTCCTCCCTCCCAGAACCACCACTTTGAGGCTGATTTTTTTATGACAATTTTGCCCTTGTCGGCCTCGGAGAAGAAGTTCTCAGGCAGGATGGCCATCTGGCAAGAAGCGTAGTCCTCCTCAAAGGGGTGCTCCGGTTTTAGGCCATATTTCTCCAATGGAAGCTTCCATGTTAAGTAGGATTCAACAGTCTTTGACACTGCCCTCCTCTGCAATGCCATCATCATAGTCACACAAATCAAAACTTTTGTAACAAAATTACAACTATAATTGTAAAATCAATATATGAGTAGAGTTTACCACTGGAGAGAGCATGTGGCAGAGGAGGGATCGGAGGAAGCCTTGATTAGGGCGTTCGTGCAAGAACTGCGACGCCCTCGTTGAATAGAACATGTAGAATGGCAGCCCCCAAACTGAGTAGTGTGGAACTGTCCAATGCAGAGATCTAACCACCATGGTGCAGGGCTGCCCCTCCGGTCCTAAAATTCCACCAAAACACCCATAAGAAAAATCTGACTAAAACAGTAGATGATAGTTTGGTCCGATCACAAGTTGTTGAGTTTAAACAAAAGTGTCAGAAAATAACTATTTCTGAAATTTAGTTGGAAGAGTGAATAGAGCATGGAATTGACTAACTCCTTTTTATTCTCAATTTCCTTCCAAAATGCAGGATAATATTCAACCAATAATTAATATAACATCTTACTAGTCCTAGATGAAACAAGCATTAATTAATGATTCAAATTGTTGCATGAGGAAGGCAGTGTGTGAAAAGTGGGAAAGAAAGATCCGGAGACTTTGAATTAATTCTATTGCTAAAATAATCCCTTAAGAAAAGGCCTTAAACTCTACCGAAAATAGCAAAGTTGACTCATCGAATCATTCTTAAAAAGGCATCAAAAACCGGTCATGTCATGTCGCAGTTTAACGAATACAAAAAACATCATATTTTAATTATTACTCGACATATAATATAAATATATGAGTATTAAAATACCAAGTCCAAGTTCGTGTGTCCACACTAGTTAGCATCAAATATTAATCCGCAACGAAATTTCCATATATTCTCCTCGACCGGACTCACCTTGATTCGCCTCCGCACATTCCACCGCCAAATCGATCGCCGATTTCTTGTAGCCGAAGACGACAACCTTCTTCCCCTTCATCAGCTCCCTCGACTCCTTCTCATCGAGCTTGCAGTAATCCATTGTATGCAGAACTTTCCCCTTGAAAATTTCCGGCCCTTTTCTCGCCGGAAAATTGGGCACCACCGGCACGTCCCCGTATTTTCCGGTGCAGATCACCAAAAACTCGAATGCATACCACTGTTTAAAACAAAATAATATATAAAATCAGCATCGAAATTATTACTAACATATAGGGTTATAGCGATTTAGCATGCATGCAAAAAAATAACCTTGATATTTTCCGATTGGTTGATTTGGACGGCGACTTCCCAGACGGGGTGGCCGGGGAGGAGGCCGGCGTAGTGGGCGGATTTGTCGGTGTCGGAGCCGAGGAAGCGGAGCTGGACGACTTTGGAGTTGAAGTTGAGGAATTTGAGGAGGTCGAAGTGGGTGGCGTACGAGTGCAAGTAATCCAACACTTCTTGGGAGGAAGGAAAGTTGACGTTGTCCCTTTGAGTCCACGGAAAATCCGAGAACTCGTAGTCGCAACGAGGGGTTTGGAGTTTCGTCGATCTGTACGAGCAGTGCCTCCAAACCCCTCCTATAGAGCCGGTGGCCTCAAACACCACCGGCTCGTACTTGGCTAGCTGCTTAGCGGCAGCTATGCCGCTAATGCCGCCGCCGATGATGCCGATTTTGTGGGATTCGGTTGCCATATTATGATAGGAGGAAATGGGAAGTAGAAAGCTAGGAAGGTTTAAAGAAATTCTTTTTAGTTGTGTGTTGCTTTTGATGAGATGATGGGTTTAGGTATTTATAGGAAATTTTGTTGATAGTTGCATGGGACGGTTCGTGAGATTTTCTTGCTAATTGGCATGTGATTGGACTACGGTGGTCATGTGGTTTAGAAGAATTTGAAATACCACTTGCTAATTAATTCTTTGTTCATTGTTTGGTAAACTTGGGCAAAATTGTTCTATTTTTTCACTTATTCAAGGAGCAAGCTCGTGTTCACAAGGGAAATTATTGTGCCGAGATAGTCCGTTTTTATATGATGATGCTTATATGCATCTACGATTTTTAATTGATGTTCAACACTGAGTAACGTAAGAATACATTTTTACTATACACAGTGTCTTTTGTGAAAGGTGAGGTGTCGCGAATTCAAATCCGAACCTTTGAATTATCTTTTATGTTGTTTATAAATGCTCACACCAAATATTAATTAGTAATATGATGATTAGAGCCAGCAAAATGGGCGGGTCGGGCCAGCCCGGCCCAGCCCACCGGGCTTTGTCCATATTTACGGTGCGGGTCCCGAAATTTATTGGGCCGATAAATTGATAGCCCAGTCCAGCCCCCTCTGGGCCACCGGGCCAAGCCCGCCCAATTTTCTATTTTTTTTTGCTATATAAAATTATATTTTCTATAATAAAAA
>JAYJMF010000056.1:5752148-5764406 GCA_036873715.1 Salvia sclarea
TCTTTCCCCTTCCCATATTGTCTGATATTTTTTCTTGTTGCAAACAATCACAACTGTGAAACACTAATAAACTTGAAAAGCATTTTCTGGCTTATACTTAGTTTGTATGTTACATTGTTGTCTCTTTAATGTTAGTATATGCTACAATGTGCATTTGTTAATATAATGATCTTTCCCCTTTTCCATATCGTCTGATATATTTCTTGTTGCAAACAATCATCACTATGAAACACTAATAAACTTGAATGAAACAGTCTTTTATTCTGTGAAACATCAACACACATACATACTCCATAGAAAGACGATGTAAAAGCAACTAAAAAAAGTAAAAACCATCTCAAATCAAGTAGCCATTAACAATGGAGGGGGTGAAGCGAGGCGTTGTTGAGGCGCTCGAGCGCGAGAATGAGCGCCTGAGTGCCCAAATCGCCCTCGCCGTGGGCCTGAAGCGACACGAAAAGCTGCTGCGCCAGCGCGAGCCCCGGCAACGCCAGCCCCATATTTTGGCATTCCCTCAAGCAAATCCCCAAATCCTTAACAAAATGATTCACATAAAATCCGGCTTCAAAATCCCTCTTTAGGATTCTGGTTCCGTACAAATCAAGCGATTTCGAGCCGGCGGCGCCGGTGGAGATCGCGCTGAGATAGCTCTCCAAATCGAGGCCGGCCTTATGCGCGTAGATCAATCCCTCGCAGAGCCCCACCATTGTTGAAGCAATCGTGACCTGATTCGCCAATTTACAGAATTGGCCCTTCCCGGGGCCGCCCATGTAGTAGACTTTCCCCAGGCAATTGAAGAGAGGGGTGAGACGGCGGACTAGGGCTTCGTCGCCGCCGGCGAAGATGGAGAGGGCGGCGAGGCGGGCGCCGCGGTCGCCGCCGGAGACGGGGGCGTCGATGGAGGAGCAGGCGGCGGCGGCGGCGGCGGAGTGGATCTCGACGGCGAGGGAGGGGTCGGAGGTGGTCATGTCGATTAGGGTCCCGCCGGGGCGGAGGCCGGAGAGGGCGCCGGAGGAGGGATCGAGGAGGACGTGGCGGACGTCGGAGGGGTAGCCGACGATGGAGAAAACGACGTCGGATTGGGAGGCGAGGGATTTGGGGGAGTCGGCCCAGTGGGCCCCCATGGAGAGGAGGGGTTGGGCCTTGGATTGGGTGCGGGTGAAGACGGTGAGGGTGTAGCCGGCCTTGAGGAGGTGGGAGCACATCGAGCTGCCCATCACGCCCGTGCCGATCCACCCCAGCTTCGTGGTGGCGGGGCTGATTGTGGGCTCGGCGGCGGCGGACATGGTGCGGCGGGGGAGAAGGGAGTAGTGAGGGAGTGAGCGGCGGAGGGATATGAGGCGCATGTTTTGATGAGGTGTTTGCGATGCCTGCATAATTTGGGCTTGGGTAGGATTGTATTTTCGGACTTCATTTGAGGGTACTTTGGGAATTTCAAGGCACAATTAATAATAGTCTATAACTACTCCACATATTTGAATATCTATAACTCAAAAAACAATATGAATATCTAATTCCAGATCCTTTTCAAAGTTCAAATGGTATAGCTTATTATATGCAAAAGCTAAATTAAATTAACTTAATTAAACTTACAATTGATTCGCATATTTTGGCAATCTGAGACAATTTTTATTTTGAAGTGATTGAATCACACATATTTGCATGAGGATTGATATATATCAAACTTTTATTTGAGGAAATAGGGAGTTTTACTCATTTTCATTAAAAAAATGATTTTGATCAACTATTATAAAAATATACACCCTATACTCAAAGTTACAAAAATAACCCTTTATGGCGATAGGGTGCATATTTTTTTGTTAAATTACTTATACTTTCTTACATGTCCTCTACTTTTTCGGCTTTCTATGTTGAATTGACAATGAACAATAAGATTCTGTAACTTTTTGACCGATAATTCATGGACCGAAACAGTTAATTGGCGAGCGCTTAAAGGTATTGGTGATATAAACGATTATAGGCGAGGGACATCAATTATCTCTCCAATTTGAGATGTTAGTTCTCTCCAATTGGAGATGATACTTCTCTCCAATTTGAGATTGATATTGGCGAGGGACATCAATTTTCTCTCCAATTGGAGATGTTAGTTCTCTCCAATTACATGTTACTTCTCTCCAATTGAATTAAGTTAGTTCTATCATACAATTTCTCGCTAATGAAATTGGGGAGCAAATTAATACGGACCCTCCCCACTATTATTGATATATGCGAGGGACATCAATCCAACTGTAGATGTTAGTTCTCTCCAATTTGAGATGTTACTTCTCTCCAATTTGAGATTGATATTGGTGAGGGACATCAATTATCTCTCCAATTTGAGATTGATATTGGTGATTGATAGTTCTCTCCAACCCGACCCTTTTTTTAACTTTTTTTTTAAAACTTTTTATGGTCAAAATAAATAGATATATGCATTTGATTGAAGTAGAAGTGTAGAACCAACCATAATAAACAATAAAAATTGAATATAAAGCAAAATTAATCAGTATCTCGTAAAATTTAAATACAATTACAATTTATAAATACAATTGAATATGCATTTATGTTTTGTTTGAAGAGAAGAAAAAAAAACAAATCCTACATATATTAATTTACAAATACAATTAAGTTTTCCTAAAAAAAAAAAATACAATTAAGTGATTAACAATAATTAATTATTTATATAATTCTATTTTTTTAAAAATAAAATAACTTTATTAATTAAATTGGACTGGCCAAAAAAGTCCGTGGGCTTCGAGCCAAAAAGCCCGAAGCCCGATTGGCCCGGAAGGCCAAACGAGCGGGCCAAAAAAGCCCAATTTTTTCCAAGCTATCATTTTCATAGCCCAATCCGGCCCAAACCTCGAGCAGGCCGGGCCGGCCCATCGGGTCGAACCGAAATTGATAGCTATAGTTTGAAGGATTAAATTAGAAATGAATATCACATATATACAGGTAAATCAAGAAAATCCAAAAGAAATAATCTACCAGTATTATGCATGCTTTATTATATTAATCCTCAGCGAATACTTACATCACAGATAATGATTATTCTTTTCCCAATAAAAAAAGATTATTTTGTTTTGGAGAAATTACAATTTACAGGCAATAACTAATAGTAGTAGGAGACTATAAACCCCAAAACCAATATCAAGAACCCCCAAACACTGAAAACCCTAAACCCCCGCCACCGCCACCGCCACCGCCACCGCCACCATCCCCTCTCTTCATTCCGGCGACCATGGACACCGTCGAAATGGAGGCCTCTCTGTCGGCGCCGGACTTCTCCGAGGACTTCTCCGACTCCGTGCTCTCCCAGTTCAGCAACTCCACCAACGAGCACCATCTCCACGTCTGCGCCACCATCGGTGCTATGACGCAGGAGCTCCGGGATAAACGCCTCCCCGTCACCCCAATCACTTACTTCGGCGCCACCTGCTCCTCCCTCGACCGCATCTCCTCGACCATCGAATCCTCCGGCTCCATCATCGACGCTCTGCTCACGATTCTGTCCCTCGTCGTCGTCCGATTGCCCCCAACTGTTCTAAAAAACAAGTACACTTATCTCTCCGAGCTTCTGATTAAGACTCTTAGAGTAAAATCCGTTGGAGTCGAGGGTGTTGTGCGTGGGCTAAAGTGCATTTCACGATTGCTGATTGTGAGGGAGGAGGTGGCGTGGGCAGACATGGCCGAGCTGTACGGTATTCTGATTGGTTACATTACTGATGATCGCTTCAAGGTCTTGGAAAGTTCTATCTTTTCTTGATTGTCTACAACATGTGATCAATTTAACTGTCTCGATGCTCTGAATTTTCATAAATTTTCTGATTGTTTTTAGGCATACACTTCAAAGATGGTAAAGGCTGAGGTGTTGAATTTGAGTGCTATGGTTTCTTCATTCTCAATTTGGTTGTTATTTATTCAGCTTGACAAAAATTGAGTATTTTGGATTTATGTGGTTGCGATATTGTTACTTGCTTTCTATAAGGTTGAACAGTCCAGCTAGTACTTTTTATGATGTCCGGATGAAAATGCATTCGTCTTAGTATGAGCCTTTTTGTGAAGTTTAACTTCAAATTTGAGTTTTTCAGACTTAAAGTGACTTTTTTTCTCTCTTTTGAATCATCTTAATGCCTAGCTGTAAGAAATGAGGCATGTAACCTGCTCAGCTACTTCTCCCATTTCATAAGATCATGTTTTGCATGATTTTCTGTATTGATAGCTTCCTAATTTTGAGGATATTATATGATATGGTATCAAAACAATAAGGTTGTTATTTTCTGATTCAGGCTGACAAATTGATTATTATTGATTAAGTGACAGAGGAACGATAAATAATTGGTATATCCTTTTTGGCTGTTTAAGAATCTGAGTTGTATTCCATATGCCAATGACTGCCACCTCTTGTAAATAATTTCTTCACTAGCTTTCTTTCAATTGACTTCTCTGGGGCAATGGTTTGAATGGTGAATGCAGGTAAGGAAACGGTCTCATTTATGTCTACGCGACATCTTGAAGTATTTTCAGTTAGTACCCACACTTTCTCCGTTACTAGCATCTGCAAGTGAAGCCATTACGAATGTATTCGGGAGGTTTCTTCTGCTTTCTGCAGAAAATGAAAATATTTCAGAAGCATCTGGCACTGCACGGAATGTTCTCCGGATTCTGGAGGCTCTAAAAATTTGTCTTCCTTATATGTCATCAATATCCATAACAAACATACTGCAGCGTTTCAAATCTCTCTTGACACTCAAACAGCGCCTTGTTACTGTACCTATAACAGATAGTTTGAAAGCTCTGTGTCTCCATCCTGGTGCAGAAATATCTGCTGAAATACTACTTGATCTGTTATGCTCTCTAGCCAGCTCAGGATCTCCAGAGGACTCATCCGCTGATAGCATGACGTTAACAATCCGCTTGCTAGACATTGGGATGAAAAGAGTTTACTCGCTAAACAGGCAAATATGTGTTGTCAAACTTCCTCTTGTTTTTAATGCACTAAAAGGTTACACATTTCCTTGTTCTATTCTTTTACTTTTGTTTATGGAATATGGATCGAGAAATTCCTACTAGATTGTCTAGTTTCACTCTGTACCTTCCCTTTTTTGTTGTTTTTTGACCGTTAATTTTGTGATGTCTACCAAATTTTGTATGTTGTTCTAAATTTTCTATTTGGAACTTTCCTCAGATTTTTTGACTTCTGGACATGAGGAGGCTTTGGTAGCAGCTGTGACAACATTGAAGAGCTTAATACATTCATGTATAGACGAGAATTTGATCAAACAGGGTGTTGATCAGATTACCGCGAATGCCAATTCAGCCACGAGGAAATCTGCCCCAACTATCATTGAAAAAGTCTGTGTAACAATTGAGAGCCTGCTTGATTATCATTATGAAGCAGTCTGGGATATGTCGTTTCAGATAGTTTCTGCTATGTTTGAAAAATTAGGTTGGTACACTTGGGTTATCCTGGCTTAACCACATTGAATAAATAGTATGCACAATTGATATAAACTTGTGATATATTTCGTATCCACTCCTTCTCTGGATCCTTGAGGAAAATTAAGTTGCTTCATCTCATGACAAGTTAACTACTCATATCTACCAGAAAAGTTGAAGTTATTTGTTTTTTGCTTCTGAAACTTATCCCTGTAATTTGATTTCAAGAGTATTGGCCTTGCAGGTAAGAATTCTGTTTACTTTATGAAGGGAACACTCAAGAATTTAGCTGATATGCAAAAAATGCCAGATGGAGACTTTGGTTTTAAAAAAGAGGTAATATACTAAGACAAATAACTTGGATTTCCTAATCATGTTGGCTGTGGATTGACTCTTCTGTGGGCAGATTTCTGATTATTACTTGTTCTGCTCAGTTTGTTAGTCAAGTTCTGGTTCTATATCCCATTTACGTGTGATTTATTTTCTCTCTTGTTTATGTTTACTGTCTATTGAGGTTCGACTTTTTCGTAGTTTATGCTGAAGTAGGTCAACGTAATCATTGCTCTTTATTTTAGGCACTGGTTTGCAGTTCAGAATTTCATTACCAACTGTTCGCTTTTCTTTTCAGTAAAATAAATATTCTGATTTCATGGGGTACTGAAAATTAATTTTTGCAGTTGCATGAGTGTGTGGGAACTGCTCTTCGTGCTATGGGACCTGAGAACTTTTTGAGTCTTCTACCTCTTAATTTGGGTGTTCCAGATCTATCCGAGAGCAATCTATGGCTGTTTCCAATCCTTAAACAGTATATTGTTGGTGCTCGTTTGAATTTCTTCATCAATTCAATGCTGCCCATGGCTGAAGAGATGAAGCGGAAGTCAACAATGGTATAAACATCTTTCAGAGTACTTAATTTGCATGTTTTTTTGAGGGAAAAGGTGCAGTTACACCCTAGCTTTTAGTGGGGGCAACGTTTCTATGACCTCAACTGTCAGTTAAAGTAAACACAACTTTTCATTTCCGTTTTATAAATTATTAATGCGTACGAACTGCATTCACAATGAAAACTATCTGCACCCCAAAAAATACTCCCTCCGTCCCATTCTTCTTGTCCTGTTTCCTTATTAGGCCGTTCCATTCTTCTTGTCTCATTTCCCATTTTGGCAAAAAGTTGCACAAAAAATATGTGGACCCAATATATACTACACCATCTTACATTCATCGAACTCCACTTTCTTAATCTCCGTGCCAAAAAGAAATAGGACAAGAAGAATGGTACAGAGGGTGTAATATTTTCCCCCTGTTGGGATTCAAACCCGGGTGATGCATTCACCACAAATCTCCATGATCGAAGGGCAGAAAATGGTTCTCACATTCTCACTTTAAACAAAATAACTTTTAGGTCTCTATTCTTATTTCTTAAATCTTAAGACTAATATGGAACCTGCTAATAAACGAAAATGAAAAGAAAAATGTTAATTTGGAATTTCTAAAAAACAAATAAATAAATAATGAGAAAACAGAAACTGGTTTGCTGATGATGGTCAGCAAGAAGGGAGTTTCCCCCACCCCAAAATTCTATTATGTGCATTTTGACCCCCAAAAGTATTTACTTTTCTATTTACACCTTTTTCCTTTTCTTTTATATGTTGTTAAATTTTATTGTGAGTGCTGAACAAATAATTAAAATCTTACCCAGTTTGAACAAGAAGGAAAACTACAGTCAGCGAGGAGTGTTGATGGAATTGTATACTCCTTGTGGTCACTGCTACCATCCTTTTGCAACTATCCTGTTGACACTGCTGAAAGTTTCAAGGGTCTTGAGGGAACATTATGCACTGCTCTTCAAGAAGAAGATGAATTTCGTGGCATAATCTGTTCTAGCTTGCAATCTCTTATTCAGCAGAATAAGAGAATTCTGGAAGGCAAGGGGAATACCCTTGATAATGAAATAAGTGTAGCAGAACAACAGGCTGTTGACTTGTATACTGAAAATATTGCTCAATCTAACTTGAATGCATTGAAATCCTCGGCCTTGTTGCGTGTTCTTGCTGGAGTCTATTTCAAATGCTCTAAAGATACTGCAGGCATTTTGCAGGTAAATACGACATTTCTTACTATTTTCATTTTCATTTTTTGCTCTATAAAATAATTATGACCCTCTTGTTAATTGTTATATGGTATAATCTTTGTGGGTCTGTTACACTTTATGACCCTGGAACTCTCTTGTTGCTCATGCCATGCGACCAGAAACCACATGTTGCAGGTAGGATCTGGTCGCACTGTGCTCTTGTACCTGCATATTGTAGGAGTACGATATATGGTTGCATCTCCTTCAGTATCCTGATTAAGGGTCTGTGATACATTAGGATTTTACCTCATTTTAGTTTCTGCTTTATAAGATAATACTCCCTCCGTCCCAATTATAGGCTTGTTTTCCTATTTTTGGATGTCCCAAATATATGGGCTTGTTCCATAAAAAGTAATGACTTTTTAATTCATTTACTCGTATAACTCTATTTAATTTGATTTACATTAGCTTTAATTCAATAAGTATGGGAATTTTAGAAAATTCACTTCTATAGTTTTCTTTTCCAATGCTTTTTGCTTAATACTTGTAAAAATTCCAATCAACCTATATAATTGGGACGTGAGGGAGTATCAGGAAATACTTTAGTTCCTTAGGTGGTGTTCGGTTGCTCAAGACTAAATTAACCTGTGATTCTGTGAGATTTAATTGTCCCGGGACTCTCCAAGATTAATTTTGTTATAGGGGTGACGCCAAGACTAACCCAATGTGGAACAATCTAAGATTAAGTTGCGAGCCAAGTTTATGCAACCGAACACAATACTAATCCTAGCTAATCCACCAAATGGAACACTCCCTTAGTAGATCATGTTCTCTGCAAGTAATGTGTATGTCCCAGCCGAAGTTACTTCCACATACGCAAATCTCAATTTGATCTTCACATATCCACAGATTATTTATACGGAATTTTGTTAGATGACAGAAAACAGAAGTTGGGAAATATAGCTTTAGTCAAGTAGGGTTTTTTAAGTGATTACATCGAAGATTGTAGAATTAAAATATGACTTGTGCTAGGCTGGTCATAGTTAGTCTCTCAGTTTGTGTATTCTTGCAGACTACGATCCGTGAGCTTGCTTCAATATTGGATGAGGAAGTCGTCTCGTTATTTTTCAAACAATCCATGAAGAAGCTTTTGACTGTTACCAAGGAAGCCAACAAATCAAAGAACACAAAGAATTCAAATCTCATGCAAATAGATAATTCACCAAATGATGGTTCACTGTCGGCTGCCAGGTAAGCTGTTTGGTATAACTATATTTCTCATGTCTTCTGGATGCCTGCCTGCTTAAGCTAGAAGTTGCATGGTATATCTATATCCTTTTGCCTTGGTGATCAAAGTCTTTTACTGTGTACAGGGCACAGTTATTTGATGTTGCGGTTTCCCTTTTACCTGGATTAGGTTCCAAGGAAATTGATATTCTATTCGAGGAAATGAAACGTGCATTGAAGGTTCACCTTCTTCTTGTTTGCATTAGAACTGTTTTCACGCAATGGAAGATCATTCAATCTTTAGATCTGATAAAATGTACAACTAAATACATTTTGTTGTCAGGACGTTGATAGCTCAATCCAGAAGAAGGCCTATAGAGTACTATCTTTGATATTACAGGTACTTTAGTTTTCCAAGTCAATAATATTAGCCTATTGTAGTGTGGGTCATTGTCATTGAGGTCATCTTATTGCTTAGCGTCCTCCCGCATCAGCTATTTCTATTGCTATTCTCATCATTTTTATATAATTAAGAGTGTTTCTAATTGTGCTTCATCAACATCTTTTGTAATTACTACTAATAAGATATTTATTTGCTAATGAGTCTGGATGGTAATATTAGATAATATTTGTTTGCAAATTTTGTTGAGATTTTCGCTAAGGACATAAATGAATATTATTGGACAGAACTCCGATGACTTTATTTCAAGAAAACTCGAAGAAGTGCTCTCTTTGATGCTTGAAGTGCTGCCATCTTGTCATTTTGCTGCAAAACGTCACAGACTTGACTGCTTATATTTTCTGATTATTCACATTTCTAAGGTAATTGCAAGACTTAATTAGTATTCTTTCCAGCTCCAGTGTTCAACTAGATAATGTTTTGTACTAATATGTAGCGGACTATCTCATTTTAATTTTATTTGCTTGCCTATCCCTGCAGGAAGGATATGAGCTGAGGAGGCATGACATTACTGCTTCTTTCCTTACTGAAATTATACTAGCCCTAAAAGAGGTATGGTATGTCAGTTATAGACGGGAATAGTTGTGTGCCATTATCTTTTCATGGATTTATTATATATATTGAGTTTTGGTGGCCTACAACATTTGTTATGTGGATCATGTTTTCTCTAGCCCTAAGGAGTAAGCTGTCATTCATGCCTCCTTTTTTACAGTCTGCAGTTAAATGCATGTGTAATTGGAGGCAGATTACTTTTCTAGTTCAAATGAATTGAAATTTTGGAGAGGCAAAAGAAGAACAACTATGCTTAAAGCATCACTGCTGAATGACATCATACTAATTCATTTGGTTGTCTATTATAGTTATTGTAGTTGTGCTTCCTGCGGTAATTAATCTGTTACACGTTAGTGTTTGGGGACCTCATCGTGTTTCTGGTTTGTCTTGCATTTTCCTGGCAAATGGAATTTGCAAAATTAATAGATACAAACATTATTAAGCACCATACTCCAAGCCATTATGTTTATAGGTCTCTGAGCTATGATATGTGTGCTCTGTTTGTCCCTTAAGTCTCTCTGGTTTTCTGAGGCAGCTATAACTTATTAGTATAATTAGTATAATGATGAAACACTATGCTTCCTATAAACTTATCTGCAATCTATACTGACTTTCTGAGGTTTGATGCATCGGTTGTTTTATCTTTGTACTTTTATTCTGAGGTCTCTGTCTGACCAGTTATTATCATGCTAGAGTAACAAGAAAACAAGGAATAGAGCATATGAAGTTCTTGTCCAAATTGGTCATGCATGTGGAGATGAGGAGACGTGTGGCAAGAAGGGGACCCTGCAACAACTTTTTAATATGGTACTTGCTTTTGAGCTCGTGGACCTTTTATTATCCAATTCCATTTTATAATTGCCTTATTTTCTTAATGCAAAAGGTTGCTGGGGGACTGGCTGGGGAGACCCCTCATATGATCAGTGCTGCTATGACAGGCTTAGCCCGTTTGGCTTATGAGTTCTCTGACCTTGTTTCTGCTGCTTATAATATTCTTCCATCCACATTTCTCCTCCTGCAAAGAAAGAACAAAGAAATCACTAAGGTCCACCTCACTTCTTTGAGATGGCACTTTCTCATTTTGTCACTACTTTCTATCCGTTGTCTGACCTTTGTCCCTCTATATTGTTACCATTTTTTGCAGGCTAATTTGGGTTTGCTGAAGGTATTAGTTGCCAAATCACAAGCTGAAGCCCTGCATGCTCACCTACAAGGTATGGTGGAAGGCATGCTTAATTGGCAAGATAGCAGCAAAAACCATTTCAAAGCAAAAGTGAGTTTCTTGAGTTTTAATGGTGGTAATTGACGTTTTCTGCTGTGATTTATGGGCAAACATCCCAGAAACGATTAGTGCCACACAATAAGTTAGAATTTACATGTTAAGATTGTCTCCACGTCACATTATGTTGGGTATAAATTTTGTTGCTTCAAATGTTATAATTTTGCTGATTTATTATCTGTAGGTTAAGCATCTTCTTGAAATGCTTGTGAAGAAATGTGGCCTGGATGCTGTCAAGCAAGTCATGCCTGAAGAGCATATGAAGCTGCTAACTAATATAAGAAAGGTTTTTATCGTTACAGATCATAATTAATTTCCTTCTTCTTTGTTATAATATAATACATACTTACCGCCTCTTGTATTATTTGTAAGCAGCTCAATGAGCGAAAAGAGAAAAAACATACTGATAAATCTGCAGAAGATAGGTCTGTACTGTCTAAGGCAACTACGGCCAGGTATTTCCTTTTTGCCGTATGCTCATAGTACTCAAAGACTACTGATTAGAGCTAAAACTCTTCAAATTCGTGGTTTCTGACAAAAGAGTGGTATTTTTGAACTTGGTTAAACAACTTATTGTACCATATGTTATATCTACCTCTGATTGAATGGTGTCTCTGATCATTTAAGCTAATCTACTTGGTTTAAATCCATGAATTGACAATGGAACATCAGTAACTCCCATAGTTGAAGCAACCCTGCACTTGTTGTATGGAAAAGCCATGGCTCATTCTTGTTATTGATTCTAAACTTAGACATTGAGTTGTACAACAATAGTATTAGACATTAAATTTTGAAAACTGAGTCTTACGAGTAGAGATGAACTTTCGCATTCATGCAACCTCTCCTAGTTCTTTATGCGAACAAATTTCCGAGAATTTGCTCATGGCATCAATGTCCTTTTTTATCTCTGGCAACATCAGATTGTACTATACTTGTTGTTCAACTACTTGTCAATTTCTTACTTCTGTTAAATACCTGTTATGATTCGCAGGATGAGTCGATGGAATCACACAAGAATCTTTTCTGATTTTGAGGATGAAGAAACAAGGATGAGTGATGGTGGCTTGGGGAACGCAAAGAGTATTTCTGGTCGGCAGAGCAAGTATTCCTCGGGGATGCAATCCAATGCTACTTTGCTACGGTCAGTTGTTTGTTACTCCCTCCGTCCCATTCATAATGTCCCACTTTCCTCTTTTGGTTGTCCCATTCATAATGTCCCATTCCCTTTTT
>JAYJMF010000056.1:5785113-5812597 GCA_036873715.1 Salvia sclarea
GAGACGATGTAACCGTATCAAATAATATTTATTTATACATTCTATCTTATATCTTATGCGATTAATTTAATTTCACCAAATAAATATTCGACGGGATGATGCAATCATGCAATGATTCGACGAGATGATGCAATCATGCAATATCTGAGTTCGAATCCTAGAGGGGACTTTTTTTTTTTTTTTTTCCCCGAGCAGGTCATTTACACTGAAAATGCACTTTGTTTCTACGTTAAATGCATGTAATCTCCGTTTTGCATTTTAAAGGTTATTTTCCATATAACCAACCCATATATATATAATCAAATATTTATATAATCGAATATTTAATCGATTACTTACGAATATCGAATCGAATACCATGATTTTGTATTTGGATTTGATAAGGAATCGAATAAAAAAATTATTTATTTACGATTTCGAATCGTAAAATTTTAAATACGAATATCAAAATTTCGAATCAAATATCTCGAGCAAAATTATTTGATTTATTTACGACCCTAGTTGTAACTTACCTTTTCCCATTTATTGAAGCGCGGGCCAAGTATAAAATAGTTTTAAATATTTTTTTTGTCCACTTGTAAATTCTACTAGAGAGAGAAGAAAGATCTTAAAGCACAATGAAATAGAAGATAATCGAAGCAATAAAAGTAAGAGGAAAGTAGAAATAGCGGAGCCGGCTGCTGACGTGGCAAGCAATATGCATTGAACTCTCCAATTTTGGAGCTCTCAATTTGTGCGTTCGTCCGTATCTGTTGGATACGCAAAGGCAGGCTTCCCAACGGATTTGTTGCATCGCATGCTTCACCTTTTCCCAACGCAGCATCAAACGCTTGTACATTTGTGACATAAATCACCCCAACGTGCCAGGTACAAGAAACACGTAGCTTCAACTCCAAGTAGTCCCGTCGCAGGTGATCACATGTGGGGCCCACGCCCCCAACGGCCGTCTAAAAACTTGGTACATAATAAACGCCAAGACCTAGATTATCGGCTAACACTCTTCTAGGAGAGAAAAAATATCAGCTCAACGGTCGCATTTTCGGTGATAATCGTCGAAAAATTCCCATCCCATCCTATCTCTCCCACCCCAACCCCCGATTTCGTTGCCGGAAAACTCCCGTTACTATGGCGGCGGATTTCGAGGCCGCGGTGGAGGACGGGCTGCGCCTCTCCAAGAGGATATACTTCGGCAAGGACAGGGCGGTCGCGCCGCCTAAGCCCCACACGGCCATGGAGAGGGCCGCCGGCTGCTCCTACCTCCCCAATTCCCCAATGCTCTACGCCGTCGTCACAGACCCCGCCATCGTCGATAATCCGGACATGCCTAGCTACCAGCCGCACGTGCACGGCAGATGCGACCCCCCGGCGTTGATTCCGCTCCAGATGAATGGGGTTTTGCTCGATGTCGATTGCTATCTGGATACGGCCTTCATCACCATCACCGGCACGTGGCGCGTGCACTGCGTCATGGGGAGCCGCAGCTGCGATTGCCGGATCGCGGTTCCCATGGGCGAACAGGTACCTTAAATTTCAATCCTGTTTTTGTTATTTTTTTGCCTTTGACGATTGAAATATGGAAACGTCAATTTGGGGATGTATGTAATGGATGATAGTGCAGTTTTGCTCGTACAATTTCATCTTAAATTTAACGAGCACTCGTTATCAGTATGCTACGTCTATGTTTTCGTTCATGATTTGTCTTCAAGCAACCTGAGCGATGGTCGCTTCACTATTGTTTAGAAATTTTAGGTCGCGTAAGCATGGCGAAATTAAAGATTGAAGTTAGGGCAGTTCTCAGTGTTACTTCGATTAGTTGAATGTGGAAGCAATTGGTTTAACATCACCATCCATTACTTCCATTGATGTCAGGACGAGTCAACTTCTGGAAATGAAATTAAATTGTATTTATGCATGCTACATCTTCATTTGGTTGCATCCTTAGCATGTTGGAGGTTGTAATATATGATGTACACTTCTGTGGATGACTTTATATTTTCGTGGTTCTTAAGAGGGATATTATTTGGCTAACAGGGTTCAATTCTAGGTGTGGAAGTTGAGGTACCCAGGAAATCTTACGGTACTGAATTCATTTCCGTGGACAATGAAAAAGGTACAGAAAATGTCATGAAATCTGAAGGCGGAGGCTTCTTGAAAGCCAATGTATTCACTCTCACAGTTCCCCAGGCAAGTGTTCACTTCCTTTATTTGATTCTTATGTTTCCTGTATTCTCTCTGTGAGTATGTATTTGTGAGTATTGTTTCCACTTATTCATTTTTGTGAGATATATTGCATTGTCATTTCAGGTTGATGGTGGAACCAATATATCAGTTAAAATGAGATGGTCTCAAAAGTTACTGTATCATGAAGGCCAATTTACCTTGAGGATTCCATTTAGTTTTCCCGAGTATGTAACTCCTGCTGCAAAGAAGATATCTAAACGAGAGAAGATAGAATTGAATGTTAATGCTGGTCCTGAAACAGAGATTCTGTGTAAAACAACTAGTCATCCTTTAAAGGTACCATTATTTTTCAGGTTCTCTTTGTAATGATGGAACAGTTATGAATGATTTCACCAAGTTTTTGATTTTACCTTTTATTTTGTGACATTTTAGGAGCGATTGCGACCAGCAGGAAAGTTGGCATTCCTCTATGACTCCGAAGTTCTTTCATGGTCAAGCAATGATTTTATGTTCTCATACACAGTAAGAATTCTAGTGCCTGATTTTTCTATAAACTATGAAACACTACAACTCCAGAAATTTACCAAGTTAGTATACTTTATGCTTGAAGAAAAATATGGAAGAAAAAGCTCAAATTTCATTTTACGAACTGATCAAAGCATGTGGTTTTATAATATAGATACTTTGAGGTGCTGCCATATAAATTCATATACAGTTCTAACTTCTAACTAATGTTTTTCAGGTATCTTCAAGTCAGACTTTTGGTTCTGTACTCTTGAATCGTCCGTTGGTAGATGATGTGGATCGTAGAGATATGTTCTATTGCTACCTTTACCCAGGAACGCAGGAGAGTGCAAAGGTAAATTTATTATCCAGCCCTCTCATATTCTACAAAATTCTAAAACCTTTTGTAGGTATTGCTACTTTGCTAGCATAACCTCTTTTTAGAAAGAATGCAATTTTTTGCATTTCAGATTCACTGTAGCAAATGCTTTTGTGCATTTTTAAATTCTCAGTCTATTCACCTTCTTTTGTTTATTTCCATTGCATAAACATTCAAAGTTCATCATCTGCTTTGGCAATAACACTAGCTTACCATCGTTTTCTATGTTATAAAGGTTTTCAGGAAGGAAGTAGTGTTTGTTGTTGACATGAGTGGGAGCATGAGAGGTCAACCTCTCGAAGATACAAAAACTGCTCTATTTTCTGGACTTGCCAAGCTTGGTCCCAAAGATTTGTTTAATGTAATAGCGTTTAATGATGAGACTTGTATGTTTTCCTCGACTCTGGAGCCAGCAACTGCAGATAATATTGAAAATGCCAATAAGTGGGTTAATTCGAATTTTGTAGCAAGTGGTGGTACAAACATTCTGCTTCCGCTAAATCAGGTATATTCAAATTGGCCGTTGGGGCAATCAAATTTGCCATATTGTCCTACTTTCTTGACAGTACAGAAGTTTATCTTTAGTAAGAATAAGTGCTAACTTGTGGCATGATTTATATGTGGATAATGAATAACAAAGCATTGCTGTTATCAGAACTTGATGTGCAGTGAAATTGAAGCATTCTTAATGAAAAATATATCTTTTGTGTACTCTAACTGTGACTCCAATTGCTTTCAGGCCATAAAGATATTGTCTGATAATTCCAACTCAATTCCGATCATTTTCCTTATTACTGATGGGGCAGTTGAGGATGAGAGAAATATTTGTGGTAGCGTGAGAAATCAGCTAAAAAACTACAAAAATATTTCTCCAAGATTGTACACACTGGGCATAGGTATGTATTTTATGTATTTATAACATTTAAGTTGAAAAATATCTCTAAAATAGTTATGCGCGGAAAGGCAACCTAACCTATGGGGGTAGGTTGAAAGAAAGTCTCATTTGGGAACTAAATCCACACAAGTGTTATAACGAGAGCTTGCCATACCTTGAATTGCTTCGTTTAGGTATATGGCCAGCTCCTCTTGAGGACATTTAACTATTGTGATTGCATCTTTATTTTTTTCCCACAAAGTGATTAAGTTCATAAAAATTAATAATCTCAATAACTAAAAATCCATATGATTTATTTCATCTGTGCTGGGAATCTCAAGCTGTTACTTAATATGATCTATTTCCAACCTTTTTAGCATTTAAAATA
Source organism: Salvia sclarea (assembly GCA_036873715.1). Taxonomy (NCBI): domain Eukaryota; kingdom Viridiplantae; phylum Streptophyta; class Magnoliopsida; order Lamiales; family Lamiaceae; genus Salvia; species Salvia sclarea. The sequence continues at coordinate 5,789,440 of JAYJMF010000056.1, forward strand.
CTAGGTTTAATTAATCATTTTGGAAATCTAACCTTTCATTTTTACTCAACATTCTTTAGCTTCCATGTGATACTTTAACAATCATTTTAACTTTTTTAGGTAAGTTTTGTAATCATTATTTCCTGCGGACGCTTGCAATGACTAGTCATGGGCATCATGATGCTGCTTGTGATGTGGGTAAGTTTTCCTACCTTTACTCGTTTTCCCCTTAAAACAATCAACAAGGAAATATTATGTTTGAAACACCCAAGTTGTATTTTCTCTTCACGTAGTTAGTGAAACTGATTTTCCACTTAGACAATTGTCTTATTGTGAAGAAGCTGTTTAGTTGAAAATCACTAAGCAGATCTCATTCTTAGTCGATAAAGCAGGAGCATCCTTTTGATAACTATGCTTGTAGACTACATTTTATTAGAACTATTTTTGGTCCATCATGCTATTATTGCTCTGGTTTACGTACAACTACATTGATCTTAGTAAAAGGAGCTTTAGATGCACGGGGTTCCAAGTTAAGAAGTACACCCCATGATTTCGATCCAGAGTATGTTCCTGTCCATCGATTTAAGTAAATAACTATCAAAACAAAGAAATCTTTTACTTTTGATAATGATATTTGTTATAAAACCCTAGGTGATAGAGCTGGTAAACACTTGTATTGTTCTGTGTAACCCATTTTAAGGCACTGGAAAAAATATATTACTATTATTCTGATATTGTTTATGATATTACCCTGTCACCACCCATTTTTACTTCTCTTATTGTTTCTATGATTTTGCAGAATCTATTGAGGGTCGACTTGAAGCCCTGTTTGCTAGAGCGTCATCCATTTTTCTTGCAGATATTGCTTTTCAGAATCTTGATGGACTTGATGATCTTGAGGTATTGTTACTTGTTTTGATTTCTAGATGCATAATTGTGTTTTTCTCTGGTATTGCACTGCGAGTCCTTTTGCAAATTTCTTGATGAAATATAACAGAGATGTTACCACGTTTTATGGAGTTGTATTCTACTATTACTTGTTGATGGTTAATGGCATATGATATGATGCTGAAGTATCATGTTATCATGCCGGTCTTCTGACATCTTTCCTCTAATTGTTTTGATGGAACATAACTTAATTCGTAATACTCATGCTTACACAAACATGTTCACACATTCTGTTCTTATCATGTTTTATTATTCTTTTTTCTCTTAGTTTTTCTGTTCAGTTATAATCTTTATTGTGATAGCGAATACTACAGTCTATTAGTATCCGTTATGCAGTTTCAATTTGAAGCTTTTTAACAAAGCACTATGTTCATGTAGGTGTTTCCTGGCCAAATTCCGGACCTTTCCTCTGAAAGCCCCTTGATTGTGTCAGGCAGATATCGGGGAACATTTCCTGAGACCCTTAAAGTCAATGGTTGCCTTGGAGATATGACCAGTTTCACTCTAGACGTGAAGGTGGAAGAGGCAAAGGAGATTCCTATAGCAAAGGTGGTATTACTATAGTGCATTAGTGCTGTTACAATGTGTATACTTTTCTACAAGGTGCATTAGTTCCACTTATATGATCTGCTTCTTTTTGAAGTTTCACCTTGTTGTTTAAGCAGTTTCATCTTGAATACAGTTGACAATATTATTACAAGGAATTTTAATCTTGCATTCTTTACTTGTTAATCCTAATTTATTTATGTTTGTTTCCAGAGATACGCATGCTAGTCTCAATGATAATACAACTTATAAATTGGAATTAACCGATGTTTTCTCATTCTAATGTTAGTTATTAGTTTGTTTCTTTGACCCTGTCAGATATACATTTTTCCTTGCTTTTTTTAGTTCGTCTTTTATTGACATATTTACTTCACTTTTTTGGCAGATGGCGGCCAAACATCAGATCGAACTACTTACAGCTCAGGCGTGGTTTTCGAAAAATCAGGAGCTTGAAAAGAAGGTTCTCCCAATTCATCTGCTATTGACCTTGAAAATTTGAATAATTAATGTCCAGTAGAGATTGATGCTATTTTTAATCATTGACAGATAGCAAAAATGAGCGAGCTAAATACCATCGTTTCTGAGTTCACAAAAATGGTTTTGCTCGAGACGCAGAGAGGGAAAGCAAATCCAGATTCCAAAAAGGTACATTTAGTCTTCAATCTGAGAACATAAAAATCTATCTCTATCGGGGAAAGAATACAATGGTGACTTGTTCCATAGTTAATGCTTTCTACAACACAAATATGGGTTGCTGCAGTCCTCCAGGAAAGGCAACTCTCATGAGAAAGAAGAGCCTAAGCCAAAACCGATCGCAACGATGCACAACATTGGGCTCGGCTATGGCAGTCTGAGTGCGACAGCTGAGAACATCCCGTCGGGGTACGGGGACCCCGATGACCCCGAAGTTGCAGAGGTGTTGGCAAAGTCATCTTGTGGGTGCTGCGGGAGGTGTTGGAGGCACTGCTGCTGCATGTGCTGCATCCAAGTGTGCTCGCGGATGAACGACCAGTGCGGCATCGTCCTCACCCAGCTGATCAGTGCCTTGGCATGCTTAGGCTGCTACAGCTGCTGCAGCGCATGCTGCGGAGGGGAAGACGGATGAGAGTTGGAAAATTGAAGTACATGACTTTGTATATTTGTTATATCTCTTGTCTATATAGATATATACTAAATAGATATGTTCCTGGTAACCCCTGCTCCAGAGCTTCCAACTGGGAGGAGCTTCTGTTACAGAAATATATCCAGAAATTATAATTTTATATATTTATAAATTAAATCTTGGCTGAAATTATCTGCAAGTTAGGTGATTTTTTTAGTCTTCTACATATATGGTTTTCGGAGGTCATATATGAAATTAGACTTGTAAATGTTAAGGGCATAGTGAAATGTGTTGCATCACGCAGGTGATGTCATTTTGCATTTAAATTTAAGTGGAGGTGATTTTTTATTTTATTTTTCAGAGTACATAACCTTGAACCGAAACTTTTCGTTAAGGAAGAAAGGCTAGATAAGATCTGCATTTCAAAGTTCCAAAACATCAATAAAAGGAGTCATATCTCACACTTGGAAGGCATATATAGAGCACATATAAAGCAAAGTAGGGTTGTTTGAGAGAGTCTATTTGTCACTGAGAACATATTGTTTCCACATTTTGTATAACTTCACATATTTTAGTACATTTGAATCTTCAGTTTTGTAGTTTGAGAGATCTATGAGAGTGTTATCATATTGTTTCTGATCAGTTGGATTTTCATGTATTTGTGACTTTAAGGTTTGTGGTTATGCATTAATTTTTTTTGTAATTCACATTTGAATAGTGGATTCTTTAGCCTTAAAATATTTGGAAGTTATACTTTATAACATAGAAAATATCATAATTCGTATTCATTTTAATATTGTTTTTATTCTGATCTTTACAATTATTTTCACAACATGAAAAAGTTATATTTGCGACAAATATCATAATTATAAACATATGCTATGTATGAAATTGATTTGGTTCCCATTAAAATAAAAACATAAAAATTTAAAAGTACAGACATGAATTTGATACTTCTAAGCTCTATCAATTAAAAGGGAAATTTACAGGGAAAGATCCTGGCATAAATTGATGATATAGAACGCTGGTTTGGGATAAATGTATGAAACAAAAGGTACACTAAAATAAACCGACCAAAATTGACGATAGAAAACCACTACGGCTATATATGGAATTTCAGTTGTAATTGTTTGGTCTTTTAGTCAAGCCTAATTGCCCAACCAAATGTAACGTCACAAGTTCTAGTTTGAGATGCTACTATATGTTCAAAGTTTGGATTGAGAGTCATTAATAATTCATAATAATTGGCAATCCATATATGATGCAATTTATAATACTATCACTTTTCAAAACAAACAATTCAAATAAATGTATGCCCTATTGTCAATTATTTCACGCATTTGATTAGATACGTGAAAAGAAATTGTGAATTGAGAGCTTATATTGCCAACACATAAAGGCAAGTACTAATTGAAAAACTAAAGGCTGGCAAGATTTACAATACAGAACTTTAAAATGTGATTATACAGACTTTCAGAATAGTCTTTTCCCTTTTTCAATTAAATAATAAAAATAAAAATCTAGATGAGCTAGCAGCAGAAACTAGTATATTTATATTGAGCTATAAAATGTGAAACGAGTCTCTTTCCTAATATCAATGAGCAACTAGTTACTTTTGATCGAAATCTGCTAATATATATCAAATTGAGTAGTTAGCCTTAGCTAGACAAAATCCTCATGCATAAGTAGACAGCAAAAAACACCAATTAAGAGTCAACTTAATAAGCAGTTAATGGTTGTTGATTTGATCCCCACGCTAACAGTTATATATATGTATATGCAGCTAATTTCTTGCTCTTAATTTTGTGACGCATGCTCACTAGCTACTACATTTGTGTTCATCAAATAAAAATTGTGTCTTTCCCTAAAAAACCATGGACTTCCTTATAAAACTCTTAATTACATTTTAATTAATCGATATTTAGATTCACGATACGTCTGAGAAGATCAACACAGCCTAGAACACAAACTCGTAATTAATTAAGATTGCCTAGAATCTCCCATATATGTACAAACACACGCTCACTTACATATATATAAATATATATATTTGTAGCTTCGGAATTTAATAGGAGCTAGAATTAGCAATTGGACCACAGAATCAAATCAGAGAAACAAAACCCTAAAATTAACAGTTGTTGATTGGTCGAAGACTGTTAATTACCGTTTAATTAATTTTAATTATAAAAAAAGAGTCCTCCTTTAATTTTGGTTGGAAAAGGGACCACAAACTGAATATCAGCTCCAAGCAACATATGGTGCAGCATTGGCGCCCCAGATGATCCTAGTCACACTAATTAATCACACTACGCGTTAATTAATTAGTTAATCCGAAGGCAATAGTATTTAATTAGGGGAAAGTGAAAGGCGTGGAAAGAAGCGTCGGAGCTGTAAATTGAAGTGATTGGGATGTATGCATGAAACAGTTTTATGGGAAATGGAAAAGGGGCTCTGATTTTGTGAAGAATGTCCGACGAGGGTGGAGGGTTTGTCCGGCGGGCACACGTGTAGGCGCGACGGAGGTACGATGAGCGGCGATCAAGGCGCCGCCGCTTGACACGTGTGACGGCTCACATTTTTCTTTTTCTTTTTCTTTTTTTAATTGTTGTTTGGTTTGAGCATGTGGATGGATGTGGGGATGGACAGCTTCACGTGCATAAGGCCACACCACACCACACCACACCTACCCTTGAATATCTTTTTCAATATGCAGGGTTTGGTGCATGCTGGGATTGGAGCCCTTTCCTATATATATATACACTTCAATTAATTTGTTTTGGTGACGCTCACTTTTGCATGACGATTTTATATGCACTGTATAATTTTATTGGAATAACAAAGGGGGGAAATTGGGAGCTTAGTTAAATCCTCCCTAGTCATGGGCGGAGCTAGGATTTTACAAATGGACCAACGGAATTATATTTTTGTATAATTTTGGCAACACGTTTAGACAAGCAAATATAGGGAGATGATCATTTAGGATCCCTCCCGAAATTGTTAATTGAGATCCAATCTGATCCGCTGATCTTAGTTGATGAACGTTCAAAATTGATTTTATAGATTTGATGAATTATGCTTTTTCATGTATGAGATAATGCTTTAATCAATTATAATACTTTTTCACCTACAATATAATGTTTCTTCAAATACTAATGTTATGCTTGGATCACAGTTAGCAATTTCATCCCCACCCGATGAAACTATACAAACTACAATAAAAATATAATAGCATTAAAAGAAACTATCGGGTAGACGCCGAGGCATGGCCGGGCCTAGATCCAGTACCAGTGTCTATATGGCTATGTTTGTATATATTCTAGAGTTGGGATGGAGATATATAGATAGGGAATGGAGGGCAGGTGAATTATATATATGCATATATTGGGAGATATATTTTGTATTATGGGTCAATCTTGAACCAATAATTTGTTACTATATTCTATAGTATCATGTGTGGAGTGGTTACCTGCATGGCTAAGTTTTGTGTGGCATTTTCCTCTTGTTTTCTTCAAGGGAAATAAGTTCATTATATCAAGTAGAATAGCCTCTCAAAAAGATCAAGTAGAATAGAAATTTATTACAATATCCATGCATCAACCTAATGAGGAAATATTTCATCCGCTGAGTTTGACTTTGAGTGCTGATAAACGAGCAGCCCTATTAACATATTGAAGACCCCAATTACTTGTTAATTAGTTAAGGTTCTAGGTTTTAGGATTCGCCAAAATAACAAGTAAAACACATAATTTCAAGTGTATATTTAGCCTATATATAAGATGAGAATGAATAAATTAAAGCACTTGAAACTCGTCATGTCCCACTTTCGGAATAAAGGTGGGTCTCAATTATATCATCCTTGATTTGTAACTCATTTTTACACGCATTACTACATACCTGAATTCATAAATTTGAAATTATGATGTTTCTATATTATGAAACTACCTAAGCCCTAGCTAGGTGTCTATTGTCTTATAGACACAACACATAAATAATCCAACTTATAATAATTACTACCAGTAAGTCTCTGAACCAAATGGCTCAGCAGTCAGCACCCAATTCTTTGAATCTAGTTCAATCATATTTTTTTTAAGGTCAGTTCAAAACAATACATTTTGTAAATTGTAGTTAGACCCAAGCTAAAGAGCCATTTCATTTTATGCAACATCTCTCGACGCCAGATTTTTTGCACCAAAGTGAGAAATATGTAGACCAAATTAAATCATATGGTTCCTTAAATTTGTAGCATAGGTTACTAAATTAACCACGACCATCAATATTAGGATCAATTTAAACGCGTGGAAAATGCCGACAGTAAAATCGAGTTAGAGGCTTAAAGCAATAGGTGTTCGACATTCTTGAATGAGCATGCATTTGCATTTTTTTTAATTTTTGCAAAACTAATTAAATGTGAATTTGGTGACAGATATTATGGATTGAATTGAACAGAAAAAAAGTGGTATGCATATTAGGCATAGACCTAATATAGACAAGAATATAGGTTGGGCGAGCATGGGACGTCCAATAGAAAATACTTATCCCTACATATACTATACACGTCTGCTTATTGCTTTAATAACTCATTTCATTTCAGCCAAATTAGGATTCCTTTGCAGCCTCTGGTTTTTTGCAGTTTAGTGCATACAAATACACACCTAATATAGGCACCTTATATGTTCTTGCCGTGCCATATATACTGATAAGTAGAAAGGAAATTATTTTTGTTCTATAATTTAGGGTTTGTTTGAGTTTGCCCCAATTAATGTTTTTTCCTTTTTGAAATCTTGATGTGGGGAAAATGCTCGAATTAAATATATAAAGTTTCCTTGGAGAAAGGGAAATTGATGAAAATTAAGCTCACCCCATATCCCTAAATTAAGTCGGCGAGTCACGTTATAATTCCAATCAGTTCAAGGCAACAATCTATTCTAAGAACGTTTAAATTAAATGTGGTGGCAAAAAGTGTCGGCTATAATAATTAAAATAAATTAGATATAACTCTTTCGCGAAGAATGTGATTAGGAGAAGAGTGAGGTGATGGCTAATTGGTCACCAAATTTAGAATTACATCTCTTCTATTATAATAGCACAAATATGGAAAGAACAACTTCACTTTACAACTGAACATGGAGGGTACAATTTTGTGTTTTTGCCTTCTTGGTTGGATGTGTATCATTTCATATTATTGACGTTACTATTGTTTTAGAACAGTTCCCTTGGTCGTTTTTGAAGAAATTATTGTACTCTTTTTTCCAGTTGGGGCCTAAGCTCATATCGTGTGCGTCTGTGCGTGCGTTTTTAACGTGAAATACAGATGCAATCATTGTTCGAAATGTGCATTTTTGGTAATTAAAGTTCGCTCATGTACAATGAGGTTTGAATCCTAAATCCCTCACTTATAAATGGAGATCGCATCGCTTGAATGTCTATGAGGAGAATACAAATTTCAGAAATACGTACGTTTTATAACAAAGTAGGTTACCTAGAATTCAATTGATTGTGTCCCCATATTCGCTAATTAAATATATAATGTTAGATAATATTAATTAGCTTAAATAAGGCCACTTAAATTATAAATGGTTATGAGTCTCCCATGGTGATTGGCATGGTAGCATGAGATAAAAATAGGATGATTAATATTCACATATTCATTCTATTATTAAGATTGACACGTTTTGAAATTGGGAATCACGTACAATTCCTGATGTAATGCCTATTATGTTCATAACTACTATTACTATTAGTTAGAAAAACAATTAGTTTAAATATGTAGTATTTAATTGTTAGTAATTAATTTTATATAACTTGCATGTGCTGGAATATGGATATTATGTAAAAAAATATTGATAAAAAACTAAACTTTTTATTTAATTAATTATTTATTTCATGCTAAAAGTTTTCTATTTATTTTAGAGTTCACTTTGAAATTACTTTAATATACTAATAAATTAATGTTCATTAAATCTAATTCAATTTTTTTACTATTCATTGGCATTTTATATAATTAAAACAATCCCATTTTTAAGAGAAAAATATAAACTAATAGTATAATTTTATTCCGTACTTTAGTGCATCTGTTATTTTATGGATATATCAATAATAGTAAATGTCATTTCATTCATACTATGATTACATTCCAGAGTATATACTATTCATACCTAATTTCTTTGATTTGCATCAATTACCTCCTTTTAGTTTAAAATTGTTGAGATTGTGTATGTTAGTTATCCTATCATCTTATGGCTCATAGGCCTCAATATATTTTATCCCAAACCCAAATGACATTCGTTGTAGATGGCATTGTTAAGTGTTTTTTAATGTAGTACTACTAGTAAACCTTGAACATAAGATCAATTGTATGCATTTGATGATAAGGATTATAAAACCGTACACTCTGTATAGAATGACTTCTTTCTTACATAATTAAGATATATTTCTCATTGGAATTCATCCTTTATCATATATACATAAGTGATATAAACTTATAATAACAACTAAAAGTGTAGTAATTAACTATATGTAGTGGATTGATGGACAAAGTTGTTGAATAATCTTAGCCAACATGATGAAAAACAACTAGTTTGTGTCGCATGCAATTAGTAAGTTAATTCATTCCATATCGTCCCAATGTTCATTAAAATTAATTGCCACTTATTTTTTTATTAATGTATTTATACAATTATAGGTTGATGTAATATTTTCGACACTTAAAATTTCAAGTGGCACGCTAAAATTTAAAGTAGAATCTGAATTTTTATATGTGGATCCAAAGCGACAATTAGATGGTGTATGAGATTGTGGGTACTCACTTCAAAGTATAATTATAATAAAATTGCTAGATCAAAATGGGTTTGTAATTTATTAAATGTTGAAAGTTGATAAACAATAAAAAATTATTGATGCGGCACATAGAAAGTTCAAAGCAGTTATTATAAAATTTAAAAGAATGTGTAAGAAATAGATTAGACAGAAACACAGCAAGGATAAAGTTCTGTCCATGGAGCACCAGGATGCACAGAAAAGGTGGTTGCAGAGAAGATGTGTTTTGGAACTTGAACCAATACTAATACTAATACCCTCTGTCTCTCTCTCTATTTATACCTTATAAACCTCATTTCTCATGCTTGTGGGAATTCCATCACCTTTATTTCTCCTATCCCATTCCCACCACCAAAACACACAACACAAAATCACTTTCACCCACACTTCTCTTTTTGTTGGACCAAAAAGTCCGTTTTAATTGGTTGCTGACTGCCACAAGATGAAGGTACGAAATAGTAGCTATCAACATTGAATATTATTTGGAGATTACTATAACTCCACGTAATCAATGATATATTGTGACATCATTAATCTTATCAATCATTCAGATCTTCAGCTGGATGCGAAGCAAGAGCAATGGCAGCAACAACAAACCCAATCCACAATCAAAATCATGTAAGTTAATTTCTTCAAATAATTACTTACAGCTTTTGTAGATGAGTAAACTCAAGATGAAGAAAAATGTGTATTATATTAACTTGAAATTAATACATGCAGATCATGATATGCATGAATCCTGCAACCAAGAATTCTCCGATTGGCCCAACGGTCTGCTGGCGATCGGAACATTCGGAAACAACACCAATCTCAAACAGTCCGACAAAATCGGCGAATCGGAGCAACAGGATAACGATGAGCGCTTTTTAGACTGCCTGCGCGGCGATGTCGATCGCCGCCTGGAGAGGCAGGGCAGCGTGGTGGAGAGAGGCGGAAGAGATATTCAGTCGGAGAAGAGAAACAGAGGCATCGGAAAAAGGTCCCTGACCTTCCTCTTGAAGAAGGCGCTGGTCTGCGGCGGCGGATTCGTCGCGGCGCCTCCGATAATCAGAGAACCGCTGCCGGATCCTAAATTGGACCACTCCACAATGGAGAAGGTAACAACTTAAAAAATATTTTGTAAATAAAAGATTTATGCATGAATATTAATTAGTATATTGCAGATATTGAGGGCTATGCTGCACAAGAAGATATACCCTCAAAGGCCAACTCCCAAGAAATGCTTGGATATGGGTGAGGATCAAGACTCTGAAAAAAGCAGTCATCAAAGCAAATGGGACAAAACAGACTCTGAATGTAAGTAGAATTTGCACTCATATTTTTCATCTACTTTGCTCAGTTTGCTGAGTGTTTGATGTTTTCCTGCAGATATTGTGCTAGAGATATAGTCTCCTTAATCAATCATATTGTCGACGCCGGTCTACGATCAGAATAATTCTTAGCAAGACTGGAAATTGAGCATAGTTTTTGCCATGGCTTATTGTGCCGTCGTCGGACGGCACAGTAAATCCAATTTTGCCATGGTTGCCAGATTACTTCATATGTTATTCTTCGAGCTTCTTGTTGAGATCAAATTGTTTGTAGATCAGAGAGCACATATATATTTTATGAGTTCATCCATTGTCTTGTTTCAGAATGTCGGGACGGACATGTATAAATATAAAATATTGAAGTTACTATTTTACATCCACAACCTGCATAAATGTGACCAAAATCAAGATTCAAATCCAATTGTGTCAAGAGATTAACCCACATCAGTAAGTTATGCAGCCAAACATAGATTAACTCTGATAGTGAATATGTGAGAGATCAAACCTTCTAAGCAGCCTTAAAGCCAGCATTCTTATTGAACATACATACAATATATCTCCTTCAATTGAAGAGAGAGAGCGCGTATTGAATGTCTGAAAGAGTAAAGTTGCAAATTGACTATCTTACAAGTTACGAAGTAAACTAAAAGAGGAAGGAAAAAAGAAAAGAAAAGGAGGAGAAACACACCAGTAAAATAATAAAGAAACCTAGTACCCTTCTAAACACTCAACCCTGAAGGATTTTCTTCATAAAACCTTGCACAGGACCTCCCATCCCAGCTCCCACTGCTTCGGCCAAATATTTTACCTGCAAATTGGAAGTCAACAAGCTTCAGAAGGTGATATTTGGATTGCTTTCTACACAAACAGAGAGAGAGAGAGAGAAAGAGAGAGAGAGAGCTAACAAGAACAAATCATATGACCTATTACTTTACAACACCCAGATTTTATGTATCTCAGAGTTCAAGTTAAAACGTGATGTGCAAATGCTTTATAACACAACTGCAGTAATAGAAACGAAAACCAAGAAGAAGAGAATTAAAGAACCAGCAGCCTGTGACTTCTTACCTTATCCCAGCTTTTGCTCACAAAGTTCAAATGAAAATGTGCTATGCAAAACCTTCCTTTTTATTTTACTTTTCGTGAAAAAGTTAGTACAGTATATTGCCAAATATAAGCACCATTTTATTGAAATTTTGCATCATATACTTAGAGAAAAAACTTCATTTTTGCATCATATACAGAGGCAAGTTTTCCTGCTTGAGCACATTTAAGCTTCATCAGAGTACAATAGCCAGCAGCACTCGTGGGGCTACAGAACTCTTAGAAAGTTAGCTTTTTAGACAAAATTATTTTCTTGCCAGTTTTGTAATATAGGTGGTTTCCAAATATTTTTTTTATAATTATTGCATGCATTAATACCTGAATCAGTAATTTAGGATTACAATGATTCTATGTTGCCTAGCTATGAGTCTAGTATTTTGCCAAGAGTCCAAACACAATGACAAAAATCCTAATTGTAATGATTAATTGATAAACCCCAGAACCAATAGGCTTAGCAGCTAGCATTCGATTCTTTGAACTGATGCTCATCTAATCATAAGCTTAAAAAACTTGCTAGAAATCAAAGATAAGTAGCATAGGTGCTTAGCTCTCAAGTCACAAAGAAAAATAACTAAAAATGGCAACAATAACTTAAGTAACATCTCCTCGACCAAGCATGTGGCCATGTGAGTTGACCTAGGAGAAGTCATGATGCTCTAATGAGCTGGCTCAATTCTTTTGTCATATTTCTTAAGCCAACATCTTGGAATAAGTACTTGCTCATTTGAGTTAATACATTTTAAAATCCCAATCCATATTGCATTGATGTCAACATATGTATAGAAATAATAGAGATAATGAAATTGTGACAGATTATTTCAAGCAAAAAACAGAAGAACACTGGGCAGTAGGTGTAAGCCTAGTATAGACAAGGTGTATAGGGTGGGTGAGCATGGGCCATTGAAGAAAGATATGCCAAGACACATCTGCCCATGGCTTTGACTGAATTGTTAGTTTCCAGCAGCAGGCAGCCAAATTTGCAAGTTTAGTGCACACAAGTATCCACCTAATATCATCACCTCATTAGTTCTTGTCATTCCACTAGATTGACAGGTAAAGAGATTTCTTTCTCATCTTTTCTTTTATCGTCTAATTTTTCAGTTTACGACATTTTCACTTTTCAGTAGGGGATTTTTTTTAACTCTACTTCTATAATTGATATCTGAGAATTTGCTCGAGTTTGGTCCAACTAAAATCCATATGTATTCTAGTCCTTGCATGTGCGGAAAATACTCTTCAGTTTTCAATTTCCCTGGAAATTAAGTGATCAATGAATAGTATCCAAAGACCCCTAAATCGAATGGGCAGGTCACCTTATAGTTTCAGACTACTTATGCCGAATATTGGAACAGATAAAATAATGTAATGTATGTACATACACGACTAGATCATTATAAATTAAGAAGACAAGAATCAGTGCTAGTTTCTCTGCCTCAAAAACAGTTTCTGTCCTCCCAACCTAGTTTAAGAGTGTTTATGCATGTCAGATATTTATGGCACTTGCCTTTCTCTATAATTGTTAACAAGATTATGCATTCTAAGCTAAAGTTCTTAAATATCCAAAAATGGAAATTACAGTATGAATTTCATGTAGAAGTAAATGTTCTTAACTAGTTTGAGCTCTTTGGGCACAATTACTCCTCACACTTCTAATTAGTAATTAGGTTAGCATGCAAATGTAATAAGCTATACATCATATACATGTTCAGATGGAGCTAGCTATATTTAGGGTCCATAAACTCTTCAAAACCACAGGAATCTTCTGGGACTTAGAACTCTAATCAGAAGTAGCTTTTACACACACAAGCACAAGATGCACAAAAAATATTTGTTTCCTGCTTCAAAACAAAACAGAGCATCAGAAAATTCATTGACTAAAAGATTAGGAGATACACCTCTTCCAAGGGATTCTTCTGTATATTCATATAAATCTCTTCCTCTATCTACATATCATAAAAACATTTAAGTAACCTCTCTCTCTCTCTCTCTCTCTCTCACACACACACACACACACACACACAAAGAAAAAAACAATACAAATAAAGATTTTCATCGACTGAGAGCACAACTGATACTAGGACAGATAAATCAAGCATGCAGAGATGGATGTATGCTCACTTTTTGTTGCACTTGCATAAAGAAAAGTTAATACATTTATAGTAATGGAACATGCACAAAACATTTCCAACTTCTAACAGAAGCAGAGAAGAGCAGGCATACAAGATTCAAGGTAATGGGTTATAGGGAAAGTTATTCATGAGAGATAAAGACTTTAAATTAGTTTAGCATTGGAAAGCATATACTCAATGGTTGGCAATAATGCCTGCTCTTTATCAGGAATTTGAGGAGGGTGCAAGATAGGATATGGCTATGAAAAGCAATATACAGCTGGAAGAAGATGACCTATATCCGGCATGAACTCAGGTTCTTTTTAACCATGAAACTGGTCTGATTTGTATTCAGCTAATGCCCATAAAAGCACAAATGTGAGTTAAAAGAGAAGGCACCCCGAAGAAATACGTAAAATACATCTTCAAATTATCAAACGACTCTGATTTCAGGCCATTATGATTACCTCTTGAAATGTCTTTTTCAGATCAAATGCATCTCTAACTCGTTCATCCAAGAAAGCCCATGTGTCTTGAAAATCTGTCAACAGAAAGCATGGCAAGTAAGCAAGCCTTTCACAACAGATTGATGTAAACAATCTAGTAATCTAGTAAGAGTAAATGAGTAATCGACAATTTTTTAAGTAGGTAATTTTTTTTGCATCACCACCGGGGCAGCAGCAACAGCCTAAAAATGATATTGCTTGTTTATAATGCTAAAAAACGAATTCTATCAAGAGGTAAGACTACAAAATCCTTCTGCACGAAATCTAGCTGGGGGTTTGAGGCTAATGTGGCCACAATTACCAAGGTCAGTTTAAGATGGATCTAGAATGTGCGAGTAGAAAAATTCATAATATCGATTCTAACCTGGGGAAGTGTCTGTCAGCATGTATAGTTCGGTTGTTGAATATATTCCACCAAGCACTGTGCGCTTCACATACCAGTCAGTATCAGTAGCCTCATCACCAGCAGCATGCCAAATTTCATCAACAAGCATCGCTCTTTGCTTGAAGCTTGTAGAAATATTCAAAGGTTGCGCCTAAAATTTAGCAAAACTTAGAGAAAGTATGTAGTGAAAACCAATGAAAAAGTGACTTACACAAAAAGTTACCTGTATGCTAAGTGCTTGAGGCCACTTTGAGATGTAAGGTGCTTGCATCTCTAACCGAATTCTGACAAGCTTGGATACACGGTGGCTAGGAATCAAGTTCTTCAAATCCTCTTTTGTGTCAATAATATCAATTAACTTTTGCAGAGAATCATCCATGAAATACTGAACCAAAAAAAAGGCCATGGGTGAATAAGCGTTACATGAGGCTGCTTATAAATGGCACACATGGACCAAAAATTAATAAATAGAGAAGCTACCATATACAGCAAACAAATGGCTAAAACCTATCATGGAAGAAAGATCAAACCCTAGAAACTGGGCAGAACACTGGAAATAGAAGATTGCACAATTAAACTACTGTAGAAAAAAGATCAAAATTGCAATGGGTATCTGATCACCAAAAAATGCTACGAAAAAGGATCTTTGACCATTTAAATGATTTAATATATTTAGTATTTGTCCAGCTAAAAATAAGTCAATCCACATAATGTGAGTAGAACTTTGTCATGACTGACAAACAATATAACTGTTTAGAAAAGCCGATTACATATTTTGAAGCATTGCAAATTAATGAAAGCAAATACATACTTTACGTTTCCCAAAAGTAAGATGTAGTAGAAAGTTATCAAGTTATCAAAGAATGAGAACAGTTCAAATTTCTGAGTTCCTAAATCAACATGTCATTCTTTTAAAACAATCACCAATCAGTTTATTTCACTCATGGAGGAAGGAAACCATACTTGCTGGAATATGAAAAGCAAAGCAAACGAGTGTAAAGATCATAAGCTATACCTCAACAAGAGCAGCTTCCTTTCGAGGAAAAGATCCTACAACAGAAGGAGAAACACCAACGTCCCTCGCTCCAGCAATCATTGCTGCATCAGTCCATCCTACTCTAATCTGCTCGATATAATTACACAACCATCCAAACCAAGAGTAAATCACCTCCACTAGAATATGTACATATATATGTCAAATTCACGTACGTAGTAATGATTGACAACAGGTAACCATAGAAAAGGGTAAAAACAATACAGACACAAACACACAATCACAATGGACCAGTTACGAATTAGTGACCAAGTAAACTGAAAAGTAGTCTTTGCCCGATCAAACTAGCATGCAGTGCGCATAATCACCATTAAAACGTAGCAAACAAAATCAAAAGCAAACATATAATGCAATTACACAGTAAATAAATAAAAATGTTTGAAGAGAGCTCAGAAATTTGGTGTGGGAGACCGTACAACGTGACGGAGCGAGGCCTGAAGAACCCGCGCCTGCTCTTCCTGCCAGTGAGCTTTGGGGCGGGACGTGGCTCTAGGGTTCCGCCCTTCATCTGACGACGAAGACGAATTGAAAGAAGAGGCATTGTCGGGCTTATGATTTTGAGCGTTTTCGGCGGCGGCCGCTGAAAACGAGGCGTGGTGTAGGATTGGGGCTGAGAAAGGAGCGGGAGAGCTTAATCGAAGAGTGCGGCGGCAGATCGCCGCCGGAAACAGCCGCCTCGCCGCCGATCGGTACATAGAGTTGATTGAGATGGTTAGTGGTGGAATTTAGTAAGGCCACGTATGCACTCGTGCACTGCAATACAAGTCTGCGGTTAATAAGGCAAATAGTGTGCCGATTCCAAACCCCAATTTAAGCATCACTTCTTTTCTCCATAAAGAATAATTCCATACAGTAGAACATTAAAAATAATCGAATTTTATACACGAATAAGGGGTGATTTACTATATTTTAGAATTTGTCGTTCTACTTTATTTCTTTTAAATGTTAATCGCGTGGTCCGGTGGAGATTGAATTTGAATGTATAACCTCACTAATCACATAGAGATAAATAGCAAAGGAAAACAATTGAATTCCCTATTTCGAGAAATTTCCTTCAATAGACCGAAGATTAATCTCATGGCTGTATTCATCTTTGAGTTACATGAATGTGTCGCACATCAATTTATGCATCATTTTGTAATTTTCATTTTTGCCCAAGTTTGTGGCTGTGTTTTCCTTTTCGCAATGAACAATTTTTAGCTTATTAGTACTCCACTTATTATGAAATCCGGGGTGCATGTTTATATTTGCTACTATGAACTTTTGAGTAAATTAAAAATCTTGTATAGAATTACTTGATTTCCTTTAATGACCGGAATTTCTCTATTTTTTCTGTTTGATCCCCTAAAATTTATGATGTTGCATTCTCAACAAACTCCACGAGTACTCAAATTAGATCAAGATGACCTTCAATTTGCTAAGTTTGCACAAAGTTGTGAGCTGCTTACCTAACTTGAATCCCACATAGTAGAGATTTTGAAGGCAAGGTTAATATATTGAAACATAGTTAATATCCCATAAAACAAACCATTAGGCATCTTCTGCCAAAGGTTATACTAACACACGAAATCAGCACTCCCAATTAAACCGCCGTATCATCCATCATCCACATCTATCCTCTTTGTTCTTTTTTTTTTTCCGACCACACTTGCTTTTCGACACTACCAAGGATGATCCGATCCGGTCCCTCGTCGGAGAACCTCATCGTCGGGGAGGACGACACTCTTAGGCCCGTGTCCACGAGTAGGAAACGGGGCTCCTCACTTGATGCTGCTCATTCTTCCAAGTAATCGAGCCAAACGCATTCCTCAACGTGCTTGCTCCCTTGGCCGACACGAACGTCACCGTGTAGCTCTGCTTGTCGCCCACCTTCTTGAAGGTGAGGGTCGAGGGCTTCACGGTGGCCACAACGTTCTTGGGCGCCTCGACCGCGACCTTGTACACGGACCCGGCCGCGTCCACGTTGGTCAGCACCCGGCTGTACCGCACAACCCTTGACTTCCCGAACAGCACGGAGAACGACGGGTAGTTGAGCTGCCCAGGGTCACGGAACTTCCTCGCGCACGTCACATTGGGGCGCTTCGCGACCACCTGGACCATCTCGACTGTATAGCCCAACGAGCACAGGAACGCCACGTAGTCATCGGGAGTGGCGTCGTAGACGAGCCCCGGAGAGAGCGCCTTCTGGGGGTCGACGTGGCCGGCCCCATGAGCCCACGGTGTAGAGAGCGAGTAGTCCGAGGCATCGCGGAGGGGCGAATTCGAGTTGTCGACGGTGTAGGCCGTCGTCATCAAGGCCGACTTGATCGCGCTCGGGCTCCACGCAGGGTGCGCCGCCTTGAGCAGAGCCGCTAAGCCGCTGATGTGCGGGCAGGACATGGATGTGCCTGAAACATCGTTGTCAAATTGTTAAGACACACATTTTCCATGTAACTATGTAAGTAGCAATACTGCAATAATGTGAAGAAAGAAATGGTAAGTGACAAAAGCACTAAGGCATCATACAATCATAAAAAGGTATGGGTGCTTGAATATATTTTTATCACAATATGACCACTAAGTAATGTCATTTTCAAAATCAACCATTTTCAGTTACACCCTTTCCTTTACAGCTCATGGTGATCTATAATGTACTTTCCCTTTTTTTGTGTAGGGCTGCATCTGAATTCTCCACTAATTCAAGACAAGATTATTTGAATTTATAATATTCAAATTCAAATTTTAAAATTTACACTAAGCATTCTGGGATTCACACTCACTATTAATTAATTCCAATTAATTTACCTTTGTCAAATAATAAATTAAACTAGCCATGCTTAGTAATCATGAAACAAGACTAGCGAGTAGTGTGACTAGTGAGACATGTCCTAAACATGAATCCCCTTATTCAATAGTTATTCCTAACAATAAAATAAAACCATTAGTATCTAAAATTAATTAATATCATGGGATTAATGATAACAATGTGGCACGCAGTGAGGGTGATGAGATGCTGATTCACACCTTACCAAAGGATAAAATAATAAAGCAGTCAAAAATGAAAAAAAGTAGCCGTTAAGGGTGAGGATTTTTACCAGACATGATGTTGAATTGAGACTTGCGAGTGTCCTTCTCGAGGCCGGTGGGGCCCACTGCCTGCGACCACGCGGCAAGTATGTTCACGCCCGGCCCGATCACGTCGGGCTTCAGGATCTGCGGCGTCACCATGTTCGGGCCGCGTGAGCTGAACGCCGCCACAACCGGCGAAGGCTTCACATTCACCACCGTCCCCCCGAAGCTCAGCGCCGCCGCCGGCTTCCTCGCCGTCTTCACGTACTGCCTTATCACGTCCCCCATCTTCTTCCCCACCGCCACCGCCGGCAGCAGATGGCTGTCTGCCACCAGCTCCTCTCCGCTAGCCGCCGTATTCGCCAGAATCATCCCGATTCCTCCGGCCTCCTTCACCACCGCGCCTTTCTCCACCCTCGCGCTGATTCCTCTATCGCACACCACCACTTTCCCCCTCACCGCCGCCGCATCGAGCGAGCCGGCCATGCAGAGGTTAGCGGAGCTGTTGCTGCCTTTATTGTACACTAATTCAACCAATTTCGTCCCCATTCCAGCCCCGCTGTAGAGAGAAACCCCAGTGAATTTCCTGCCGTCGCCTAAGGTGGCGTAAGCCGGAAAATCCCTATCGATAGTCCCCGCCCCAACCGTCATTATCCACGGCGCCACATTAGCTAATGAAGCCTTGGCGGGGCCGCTGTTCCCCGCGGAGCACGAAACGAAGATCCCCTTCTCCATCGCCGCAAACGCGCCGATAGCGATGGTGTCGCGCGGATACGGCGCAGATCCGCCGCCGAGAGATAGAGACAAAACATCGACTCCATCTAGAATCGCGCGGTCCATCGCCGCGAGGATATCCGAACCGAGACATCCCGAAGACCAGCAAACTCTGTAGGCAGCCACTCTCGCGTGGGGAGCCATTCCGCGGGCGTTTCCGCTCGCGTACCCCAACAGGCTGGCGTTCCCGACGGGAGATCCGGCGGCGGTGCTCGCCGTGTGCGTGCCGTGGCCGTCGTCGTCGCGCGGCGACTGCGCCTCCTTCCCCCCGCCGGACGACGCCATCATGTTGTAACCCCTGGAGAAGAATCTGGCGCCGATCAGCTTCTTATTGCAGTGGATCTTAGGGTTGAAATCCGCCGCCGCCTCGCACTCCCCGCGCCACCTCGCCGGGATGTCCGGCATCCCGGCGTCGGCGAACGACTTCGATTCCGGCCAGACGCCGGTGTCTAGGATCCCGACAATGACGTCCTGCGAGGCCTGGTTGAGCTCCTGGAGGCTATGGCCGGCCCATTTCCCGGCCACCGCCTCCAATCCGAGGAACTCCGGCGTGCGCGTGGTGTGGAGATTGTACACCGTGTCCTCGTAAACTCCGAGCACGGCGTCCGACTGGCGGAGCGACTCCGCCGCCTCCGGCGAGAGCGCGGCGGCGAAGCCGTGGTAGGCGGAGTCGTAGGTGTAGAGGATGGAGTCGGCGGCGGCGGAGTCGGATGTCAGGGCCTGGAGGTGGTCGGAGTACCAGTCGCCGTGGGTGGCGTAATCCGCCGGCTTCAGGTGGTGCTTCATGTGCACAATGTAGGTCTGCTTCGCCAGAGACGGAAGCAGGCATGACTGGAAAAGCGCAATTGCGCAGAGCCAGAATGCGAAACGCGTCGCCATTTTTAAAAAAAAAAAGAGGTTGAAGATATTATCTCCCCTTTCTGCAGAGACGAGTATTATGTGTATATATATATGAAAAAGTGTATGTATTTTTAGAGCGTGTGTGTGAAACGGAGAGAGCCTGAGAGACAGTCGGGAGAGACTGTCAGTGGATAGAAGTGGAGGAATTGTGTGTGTCGGGATTTTAAAAAGGAGCGTCTCTAATTTCAGCCTCGAGGTTTCATTTAATTACAAGAATGCCACTGCTGTTGCCAGCTCAGACTCGGTGGTTTTTGGTGGTTTTCGGCTCGTTTGGAAACTCGCCCGGCCCACTATGGTAGTGGGGGTTGGGCTATTTCGTTTCTGTATTAATTAATGTTTAATTTAGTTTTTAATTTCATACTTATCTATAATGCTAAATAATTCAATTTGGCAGATAGAAATGTGACAATTTTTCTTTCTTTTTTTTATGTTTTTATTTTGAAGGGAAATATTTCTCTTTATTGAGCGTACTTGGTCCGTGAATTATGGTGATCTGATATGAATCGAACATATTGTTTGCGAATGGACAAATATTAGATATGTGTGATTGTCAAATGATGAAACGGTAAATATACTGATAACTGATAAGTATTAAAATTGACATGCTAAATAAACCGCAAATAACAAAGGGCACGCAGTAATTATTTCACAAAAATTGGATTGATTTTTGAATTGGATAGTTCAAATTGGAGGAGTGTTGGGCAATGAACCACTCATTTACGGTAATAAAATTAGTGGTGACTAACCTAATATTAAATGCCAATAAACACGGCCGAGGATCCACCACTTATGATTGTAGGCAAAACCGGGAAAAAGAGTAGATCACTATGATCTACTTTCAATAATAATTTCTATTTTGTTATTCAAAGTTATGTGTATGAGTGACATATCCATGTGTGTGCATTCATGAAATAAAATTTAAAGGTTAACCTAAGTTGTGAAATAAAATATCTACATGTGCCACCAAGCATTGTCTCATATTGGTACGATTATCGGTTGTGACCGATTCGGTGCTTGTCAAATTAGCATTTTGGTTTATTATTATGTTAGAGAGCCAAATTTGATTATGGAACTTAGAGGTGCTGCACATGATATATTAAAGTAGTCTTTATTATTAACAATTATATATTCAAATATTTCGACGAGTTCAAGAGAAAGAGCAAAGCGAGGTAGTTATTCCTCTATATATTATGTAAATTTGCATAATATTTTATTTAAGTCAAAACCACTAATTATTTATGCTAGAAAGTAGGGGTGAGCAAAATACCCGAAATCCGAATATCCGAACCGAACCAAACCGAAATAAAAAATTTGGTTCGGATTTTCGGATCGGATCGGATCAAAATTTAGACATATTTCGGATTTTCGGATCGGATCGGATCGGATCGGTCTAATAGTAATCCGAACAAATCCGAAATCCGAAATATATATATAAATATATATATATGTATATATATATGTTATATATAACTTTAAGCTATATTACAATATATGTTATAATATATAAGCATAATTGTTTATTAATATTAAAATAATACACTTGAATTTTTGAATTTTTCGGATCCGATCGGATTTATCCGAAAAAAGTTCAGATTTTCGGATTCGAATCGGATCACATTTTAAGCAAAATTCGGATTTTCGGATCGGATCGGATCAGGCAGAAATCCGACTCGAAATCCGAATACTCACCCCTAGTTCTCTTAATCTTAGCTAGCTAAGCAGAAAAGCCCCAAACCACAATAATCGATACAATCACAGGGAATTACGATTCGCAATTACAATCTCCACAACAAATCATAGCAAAATCTCCAAATCGAGATCGTTTATGAATCATAAATCGCGATTCCTTCAAAAAAAAAAAGTAAATTAACCTGATCGAGCTTGCTGAGATGGAAACAGCCGGTTGATTGGTCGAGATTTCCGCCGAAAGTGGCGCCGCTCCGCCGCAGCTCCGCCCATTCCTCGGCGGTGCTGATCCGGTACACAAATTCTCCGCCCTCTTTCGATCCCGCCGTTGCGGCCATCGTCAACAACCGCTTTGGTTGACTCAATTTTGGAGAAACTCTAGTGTTTGTTTTGTCAATTTTTTGTTAATTTTATTTCCTATAAATTCTTTCTTTTTTTTTTCTTTTTCTTAATTTTCTTGAGTAAAACAGCTTGCTCACGTGTGTGTATATGGCTTGAAAAGATCTTATTGTTTTTTTTTAACTGAAATATTACTCGGTATTTAATTTTTGAACATTAATAAATTAACAAACTTTGTATATGAAGTAAGGATAAAAATAGGTTCGGTCTAATTTTATTGATCGGCTCGATTTTATTAGATTTTAATTAATTAATTAAATAAAAATTAAAAATAAATTAGTTAAATTCTAATAAAATAGAACCGGTTTATAAAATTAAACCGAACTAATTTTTTAAATTGCAAAAAGTCTCCGACTTTGTAGACAAAGTTTGTTAATTTATTTTTTTCTTTATTTTTTTTATATGTCAGGGTTTAAATGAAATTATTATTATTATTATTATTATTATTATTATTATTATTATTATTATTATTATTATTATTATTATTATTATT
>JAYJMF010000056.1:5812697-5825735 GCA_036873715.1 Salvia sclarea
CATTATTTAATTATTGTAGTTATCATTATAGTTTGAATTATTAAGTTTAAAATGTCATCTTCTATGTCCTACGGGATCGCCTTCTAAGATAATTTTGTTAAGATCTCAATAGTTTATAATTTTAAACAATATAACCCATGATTTATATTCTACATTTCATAGATAGTTATTTTTTCATATAGTTTTTAATTATAATTGTCCTTTTATTTTATTGTATCTATTGTCCTGCAACGCACGAAGGGCAAATTCTAGTTTAATTATAATATAGATATAGATTATGATTTTTTGCACGACACCAAGACTAGGGAAATTTCACACATGAGCCTCATAGAGACGAATTTTGGGTCTTCCAATATTGAATTTAATTTGTGAAATGAAATGATCCCCACTAAGCACTACCCTCTGTCCAACACTCGAAGAAGAATATTCCTGTTTATCCTTTAGCCCACATAATAAAAAAGAATATCCACTGTATCTTTATCTGACACGTTTCAATCCCTCAATCGCCTCACCAGTCAACGGCTGAGATCACGTGGAAATCCCGCCGCATATCTAGTTACGGTACGCCTCCCGACACCCAAACGCGCCCTCCAATTTAAGGATATTAAAAATGCAAAAAAGATAATATTGTTTAATTATCCAATTTGGAAATTGTGCTGCTTTTGTCTTTGGATAAAGATAAGGCCTTTCACGATCAACATCTTCTCTCTCGTTTAGTTTACTCTTCTCCTCTCTCTCTCACACACACACCCTTTCTCTCTCCGCCAATACATACGCGGTACATGTATCTATAGAAAAACCTTCTCGACAACACTGTGGCGGAGATGTCGATAGCCTTGCAGAGGAGCAACTCAGGCGGCGCCCACCCGATCGAAGGGCCAGGATTCGTTCACCGCGAGATGGCTTATGTTTCGTCGCCGTACGGCTCGCCGGACCTAGCAGCGGCCGATCGGCGATCGCCGGAGCTGGAGGAGGAGGATCCGAGCGGTTCCTTGTCATCTTCATCGAGTTCTTCCATCGGGAAGAACAGTGACGAGCATCCCAGCGGCGGCAGCGGCAGTGAAGAAGAAGAGGTGCAGAGTCAATATAAAGGAGGACCATTGGACAGCTTGGATGCTCTCGAGGAAGTGCTGCCTGTAAAGTAAGTGATTTTGTTTATTCTCTGATGTATGTTTTAAAAAATCTTATGATTTAGTAAGATTACTTTAGCTTGAACTGGTGTTTATGTGATTTAGGGCTTTGATTTTAGTATAATCAGGGGGAAGGGGTAATCTTTTCTACATACGATCTGTTTTTGAGGCGATGATGGATAATTGATGGTTCGTTGGTCGGCAACGTTATAGTACTAAATACTAAAGAAGTTATAATCAAGCTTATGTGAGGATTTTGTGTCGGGATCTTATTTTTCAGAGTTATCAGTAAGAGAGAAATGTGTACATTCCATATTGAACTCTTTAGTTTGGTTGGGAATACAATGCCTTCCCTCTGCAGTGTTGTCGCTTCTCGTGAGAATTGCTAGCATATTTTGTTGTACTAGTACTGGAGCTACATTGGGAAGTGAAGTGGAGTATACAGTGTTAAGCTATATGTTTAGTAACCCTATTGCTAGTATAATTACTCCCATTTATGTTCCTCTACATTCCTGTTTTGGATTGTGCATCTGACAAATTTCTGGTCTATAGAGACTCTTGAGGTCTTGTTCTTATAATGGTGCATGCAGCATCAATTTTAGGATTATCACCCTTCATTAAACGGCCTTCTAACTTGACTTTTGTTTGGAGAAGGTTCTGATTTTAATTACTGAACCCATTAGTTAGAAACTTAATATTTATGATAGATGATTGTCTGGTTCCACATCACACAAAATCTTCACATTGAGGAGTTCTGTGTGGTGCCATCTTTTATGTTCATTGTGGTGCTTGAATTATAAATGAATTGCAGCCATCATCAAAACCTTTTGCCAAGATACTGATACTGAATAGCAGTAGCCATTATGGCATATGAGTATCTTGTGCTACTGCTGCGATGTCCTTCAATCTGTGTTTCAATTTCTTTGCCAGCATAAGATCTTATTAAATTTGAAGATGATATGCATTACATAAATTCATATGAATGTATATGAAGCAATCTATTTTGTTTTTCTCCTCTGTTTTGTTCTGATATTCGTAGATCTGTGCTAAGTAATGTAAGTATTTAGAAGTTAATAGAAGACCATTGGTAGCTAGAATCAACCTCAAAAGGGAAGGAAGGGAAAAAGAACCCTCACAATCTAGTTTTGTTCCCCCAATCAAGGGATGGGTGCAAAGAGTGTCGTTTGCTGTTTCTTATTGCAATCGTCCACTGTTTATAAGTCGACTTCTAAATGTTGACAATTTTATTCTTCTCGAGTAAGTCTGCTAGGATTATATTTGTTGGCATTTGTTGTTAGATTTCACTGAATGCTTAAACTATGCTCTTTATTTTGTTCCATGTTATGTGATGATAGTTTTATGGTGTCTGGAATTTTATAGGAAGAGCATATCGAAGTTCTACTCTGGTAAATCTAAATCATTTACCAGCCTATCTGATGCTGCATCAATTCCCTCAATTAAAGAAATCACAAAACCAGAAAATGCTTATACAAGGAAACGCAAGAACTTGCTGGTCTTCAATAACTTATGGGACAAGAATCAGAATAGCATTATGAGGAATCGCATTGGTGGAATATCAAAAAGACCAACCAATTCTAGAAGTATGCTGTCACTTGCAGCTAACATGAACTGTTCTGAAAGCAATAGTGGCGACTCAAATTCAAATTCATCACCACCAGGTTGCAGTCTTCCTCCTTTACCACCACATGCCAGAAGAAGTATGAAAATTGAGCTGTCATCATCACCTCCTGTTGATAAGTTCCCTTCATGGCGTTCTTTCTCCTTATCTGATCTGCAAGGTGCTGCTGCGGCTGAAGCTGCTACTCCCAGCGCTGGTGGCTTATGGAGCAATAACACAGAGAGTTATAGCCATATATAAACTGTGTTTTTATTTCATATCACCCTATGAATCTAAATTATGATAGATGTTCATGGAGGTGGAGATGTTTGTACCATCTTCTTGCTTGTGCTCATGCTTCTTTCTGCTCCTTATAGTTGTTGTTTAGGCATCACCTGTTCCCTTACATCTTTAGAGTGTAAACGCTGAAAAATATAATTAGAGTTTGCATCTGACTTTGTTTTGTTATATATCTGAATAAAATTCCCAGTCTTAGTGACAAACTATATGTTCTTCTGGCTACTGTGTCAATGCCCTTGAGATGTTCCTTAGGAAGGCATATGAAAAGTCAAGACTGTTCCTAATGTGGGATTTCTTGTAAATTTCCTCAAGTTGTATATGTTTGGAGTTGGTGTTGGGATCATTTCTTGAGCTGACGGGTGTTGGGATCAATTTTTGTTCTGTTTTTGGAATTGGTGTCAATCAGCTTGCTCAGAGAGAAGCTCTGCTGCTTAACACAATTCCCGAATTTTCTAACATATAGGTTTATTAAGATTCTTCCCATTTACTTTTCTCCCCTTGTTCCTTTTGGTTTCAATATCTTGAGGAGCTTAAGATTTATGCTGGTTGCTACCAGATAAGTGACTTGTAGGAATGCCCGTGCAAGAGGATATAAAGAAATTCCACAATTGAAGTTGTCGGACGGAAATCAGAATGGTTGAGTCGCAACCGTGAAAAGGCAGATGACATTTTCAAAGGTACACTAGCACACTGTTACAACTAGCATAATTAGCTTATCTAATTATTTTCAAGCACATGGGCATTCTGATTTACATTCACCTTGATAGCTCTACTTTAGATTCATGCTGTAAATAAATGTCTTTTTACAATTAAGTTTGTGCACCGCAGAATTTCTATTTGTGAATGTGTAAATTGTTTTGATTAGTTATGGAACTATGGTAGGGCTGGCATAAATAAGAACCTTGAAGTCATAATCCCTTATAATCTATATGCTATACATAACATCATATCAATAAATTGGTCTTCAATGTTATAGAAATGTTGCGTCATGCATAATCTATCTGTATATAATATCTATATAAACAAAAACAAAGTGAAGGTAGAAAGAGGGGAATTTTTTATGCCAAAAGGACTTATATAAATATATAAGTCAGTTATGAAATATATTTTTTTCCCAATATCATATGTATAAAGAGAATGATAGTGTTGTATAATTTAAATATTGAAATGATTTTCAAGGTGTAGGAGAAATAGTATAATGATTTCTTACACATAAAAGATACTCAAGTATTTCCTACTTCAGTTGAGCACTAATATTATATACTATTTATAAATATATATGTGATATAATTTATATCTAAGTAACTTCGCATTTTTGTCTTGATAAATAGAAGATTGACTACAAATTGTTCGCATGTGACAAATGCATATAAAATTCCTTTCGGTTTAAATTGGTTTTAAGGTCCATCCCACTTCTGTTAAAGGTGCATATGTTTTTCTCCGATTTCAATATTGATAGTTCATCCTAGATACAATGATGGTATAATCACTAACTCGATTATGTTCGTGCATCCTTAGTATTTCCATTCCATTATTATCTGTTTATATGGTGTATATTTTTAATAACTTTTTGGGTGTATATTTTATATTTAACTAATAGCACAACATTATTAAGATAAAACAAAAGATTGAATGTGAATCCCAATGATTTATTAAGTGTAATGCATATAATATAATATTTACACTTATTGCCCTTAAATTAAGTGTTTGAAGGGATAAAATAGGCAAATGTAAATTTATAAGAAATAAGGCTCTTTTCTAATAGGTTTAGATATTGAATACTAATTTGAAAGAAGAAGAAGAAACAAAAATTCGAATTCTACATTATTAAATTTAAATAAGGCTATTTTTTCGTATTTTTAAAAGAAAATTAAAATTTTCATAATATTTTTAATTTTTAGTGTAAATTATATTATCAGTAAAAGGTATCTGTGCATCACATTGGGGAGCAAACATGTTCGCATCATATTGAAACGGTTGTCCGACTTTCTGTTAGCACCAACTGTACGGAACTCCTGCTAATTTATATATCGTAGTTTCATTTATTGAGCCGTACACGACAAAAATTATAATGACAGATCGAATCTATTGATGACGTGTTTAAGAACCTTCGTTAAAGCGACAAAAATGTAGATATACGGATGTGTTGAACAAGCAGACATTTGTTTTTACTTAACCGACCAATAGTTTGGGTACTTAGCAATAAATGGTAATATAAGTAATCAACTACTAATTTGAGTACTTAGTAATAATTGCTAATATATGAGAGTTTGCTGCTCAATTGAATCTATTTGGGAAAATTTCCCCACAAGTTATGAATCTATGACCTTCGGAATAATTAGTAACTCAAAGCTACATTTTAAAGCATAATTATGATGCGACCATATCTTGGTTTCTGAAGTTTAACTAAATTAACAACGAGAAACTACATCTTCAACCTTATTCTTGGATTAAGGTGTTGGCTTTGGGATTTATGACTAAGTTATGAGACTTGAAAGTGATATCTATGACCCAAGGGGTTTTGCTAAACTGTAATATTTCCTTTTGCTTTATAGTGGCATGTAAATTATATTCTTAGGGATAATGGTACTTGAAGATAATGAAAAAGATAAAAATAAAGGTTGTCATCTTTATGAGAAATGTCATTGATTGTTCCTAGCCTTTATTTTTCCCTGTTGTCATATGTGGAAAATCTACTTTCCCTTGAGGGGTGTATTGTGTAAAATTGGAGAATATGATTACACATTACTTAGAATGCATTAGATTGATAGAACTTATAAATGAACCAATTTTTAGATGTATTTTCCTTTTGTAATCTCATAGGAAAGCTCTGCAACTTTTAACTTATTATCAGAGCATGGTTTCTGTAATCCCTTGAATAATGGTCATTTAGGTAAGTGGTGTTGGGTCTTTGGTATCAACGCCTTTCTTTGCGTATGGCATGTGTACTGATTCCTAGGCTGGCTGACCGAGATGGTAAAATCATGCACATTTCCAGGATGCGTTTCTGTAATCCCAATTGTGATATTAATTACAACCTACCAAATATGATTTCTCCTTTGAGGTGATTCCACCTAATAATAATTATTGCCCTTGTATTTTATGTAACTATGATAAGAACAACTTCATGGCCTCATCCTGCATTTAGGGTGCATAGCTTGCCTCAACAACTTATATAAATTGGGGCGGCATTGTAGACTTTGCTCGAGCATCTAGCTTTCCTCCCTGTTTAGTCTCCTCGAGATTTTCTTTTTTCACTCGGTATGTTGAACTTCTAGGCATCTTCCTTTCAGGCACAGACTTGTAACTGTTGGGATTTACTTTCCTATTTTCTGATAAATTTTCTTTAATAAAGACAATATTGTGTGCGAAGTCCTGGGGTGCTAGTTGGAATCAATTTCATGACAGGCTATGATTTCAATCAGCAATTTGAGTTTTCCTTGATAGTGCTTTCCTTCTGATCTTTTTCTTCATTTCTTGTTTATTTGGTTGCATTTTGTCCCTTTGGGCTTTGTGTTTTTCTGGTATGAATCTAGAGCACCTTATGGTGATTTCACTTTCTTTGATTTTTGTCTAAATTTTAGAGCTTTGTCAGATAGAACTGTTGTTTTGTTGATGGTTCATTTACTACACTGGCTACTCGACTATATGGCTCATTTTCTCCATTAACTCCCTCTGTAATTGTACTTTCTAAATAAATTTTGTGTTCACAGGATTTAACATCTGCCAGCTGTGCGTAGTCTCATGGATGGTGCACGATATACAGTGACGCTGGACGAGTTCAAGCTTTTCCATGGGATTGACCGATCATTGTATGTGATCCTTATCAGGGATCTGCTGCGCGACCCCTTGGAGAGCCTGTACATAATGGGCTTGTGGCTATGGCTGGAACGTGCTGGATTTCACCATTTCATCAGTAAGATCCTAGCTCTTCCTCCATTTTTGATCAACGAGCTTGCTGATGAAGCTGTGACATGTATCAAGTGCACGAACCCGCAGTTCCCTTTCCCATCTGAATCGACTGAAATCCCATTAACCCACAGTCTTGTGAAAAAGGACATATCTCTGCAGTTTTTCTATGAAAATCACCTTACTGCTTTTCAAGAGATCGAATGTTTGGTGAGGGGTGTCTGTTTACCCTCACTGTCCGATATACTGGCGAAGGACCGTTATGGTGGTTATGGCAAAGCTCCGATGAAAGCTCCGATCATTGCGCCTATTCATGCTGCATCAACTTCATCTGCTAGCTCCGTGCGCGAACCATCTTTTGTCGACAACCTGTTGATGCAAAATGTTGCCAGCTTGGGAATCGTCGTCGGTAGCGATTCCCCCCCTTCTCGTGGCAAGGCTCGTGCCAGTGAGGTGTCGCGGAACGAGAGGACCATGTTTGTCACCTTCTCCAAAGGCTACCCGGTGACTGAAAATGAGGTGAGGCAGTTCTTCGGGAGGCTCTTCGGGAACTGCATCGAGTCGTTCCACATGCAAGAGGTAAAACCCGACGAGCAATCTCTTTATGCTAAAATCGTGTTCCTCAGGCCGTCCTTCATCCGCTCGATTCTCAACGGCGTGAGCAAGGCCAAGTTCACCATCAACGGCAAGCATGTCTGGATGAGGAAGTTTGTGCCAAAGGTCAACCGTCAGCCGCATTGCGGATGCCCGAGCATCGGAACTTGTACCTGCTGCTACTTCTGATGTACACTCCATCTCCATGAGATGTGATCTATCTTTAGATGTCTCTTCTTTCTAGTATTTCATGCGTCTGTCTAGTCTTTCAATGCTTAAGGTCTAAGTAGTGTTGGAGTCGTGTGAATAGTCTGACTACCTAAGTCCACTCTCATGGACATTGTATCAAAGCCTTCTCAGTTTATGTCATGTAGCTTTTGCTTTACTTGATTTCGAATCCCAACGCTATATGCTAAATGAGAATTTTATCAAATGGCAAAAACAATCTAAATACCGCTCAAAGAAACATGTTAGGGGCTGAGTCTTGTTAAAATGTTCTCGGCAAAAACCCAGTGGTAAAGACACCGGGTAAGGAAAAAGGGTACTCGTCTATTACAAATGAACGAAAACAAAACAAACAAAGAAAGACCACAACGCGCTCCCAGCAACAGCACGTAAAAATGAACTCACGCCTGCCAACCAATCAAATGAAACCCCAAAGGAGCAAGTGCCACACGCAATAGCAATAACAATAACAATAACAATAACAATATTGTGTTCGTCTCAATGCAATAGTCTGGACTAAATTCAAACTAAGTGAGTTTTGTGTGACCGGTTCGATCTGTGAATTGAATTAGGCAAGACTAGTTCGACTCGATATTGGTTCCGATCACGAATATCCACTTCACTGCTAGGTTGCTCGCAACGATATTTGCTTAATGATTCGACTCTGACATGGAATGCATAGCATATTTTGTACCTCGTTGGTATCAAATTGTAGCCACTTTTACACTAGTTAAGAAAATTGTATTTAATGTTGATGCATCGATAGGAAAAAAGACAGGGGTATATAAGTATTTTCCAGAGCACACATTTAAGAGAGTGAATTCATAGTTTTGGGACATTAAAAAATGAATAGGAGAGTATGAGTTACAAAGAATTTCCTTCATTTCTGTAGGAGTTTGTTGATATTTTTGGAGGGATTGCGGAACCGAAAGTTTTATGGGAGAAGCTGACAGATAAGAATCATAGTTGGATTTGACTATTGAAGTCAGCAAATGTGGAAAATGAAATAAAATATTAAAGAATTATGAAGAGTTCATCCCTATCTGGCAATGCAAATGCAGTTAATTTTATCTCCCATGCCGTGACAACAGCATTTCAACTCTACTTCTTCAATGCTTTGCTTTTACTTTCTCTCTCTCTCTCTCTCCAACCCATAGTTTTAAGGTGCCATCCCACGTGATGAGCTTCTTCCTCTTCTACCCCTGTGTTGTGTGACTCATCTCCCATATTGTTTTCCCTCCTATTTTGCCATTAATTCCGCTGCTTCTATTCCTCTTTAACGTTGTACACTTTGATATTTTATATCTCATGCATACAGCATCTACCAAAATTATTTTTTTCTATATACTTCTCCAAGACAAATATTCTGGTGCGGCTGCCATACCTATATACAATGTCACCAATCTTCTTCTTCTTCTTCTTCCATTTGTCTCATTAATAATGAAATACTTGTCATTTTGGATTTGTCACAATAATAAAGGATGGTCGCATGGTGTGGCCACTTGCACGGGAGTGCGCATGGGAGGACGAAGGGCGAGGCATGCCTCGGCGGCCGCCCGGCCATTTTTTTTTTATAATGCTATAATACTTATATGATATTTTGTTGTTTCGCATATTTTATATGTAAATATATAATTTCGCTCGTGCAAACTTGTTTTCAAATAAAAAATATAATTTCACCCGTCAATTTTTAAAATCTTGACTCCGCCCCCGAGAATGCGGCTCCTCAAATACCAATTTTTTTTTTAGAATAACCGTCGATGCATATATTTGAATTTATCATTAGCTCATTGGTAAGACAGAAAAATAGAAAATAGAAAAAAAAAAAAAAAAAAACCTAAGGTAGGCCCCTAGATTTTCAATCATGAACACTTGCCAGGAGGTTTAAAGAGTTAATTAGGCTCTTAAATTCAGAACATTTTTTTTTGAATGACAAGTTATATAAATGAGTATTTAAAAGATAAAATAATTAACAAATTCAAAATTAGCCCATTTATAAAAATAAATGATAGTTTAACTTGGACTTTCTTATCTACTTTTCCAATCACTCAAAGTAAATGGCTAACGTCAACAAAAGAATATGATAATTTTGCAACATAATCACTTATATGCAATTTTTATAAACTTGTAATTAACTTTCTTAAACCAAACTTTATCGAGTGACATAATTGATGGACTGGATGTTCTATGATTTCGGGCCATTAATTGGAAATCACCGGTGCCTTTTAACATCAAATGCCACCTTATACACACCGACACGATAGTGGCAGCGAATATAGAAAAAAAAGAAGATAATTTTACGCTTTGAATTGTTAGCATCAACAAATTATTTGTAATATTACTTTTATATAATTATTTTTCTAATAGTCAAAGATAATCTGGTTGCCTTATACAATTCTTGGAGTGTACTTTCATCATCCAAAGATTGCAATTCTATTTTATTTTGGAGATGGACTCTTATACATCACACTATTCAAATCCAAGATGTATTCCTTAACTATCATTCATCACCCTTGATTACAAGGTGATGTATATATACTTCGGTGTACGGGAGTTTTTGCCTTTATTTTTGTTATGATAATTTGTATGATTAATTGACCACTTATCTAATTAATTTTGACATTTGTCACTATCTCCACTATAAACATATATAATCAATTCTAATTCGAGCATTATGCACTGCCAATCTCTTACTTTTTATCAAATTTCATTTTCAAAATTTGAAAATTTCATAATCAGCTATATGGACGTTAAGTTTTCATGTCAATACTATAAAGCATCACATTTATACATTAGATAGGTAATAAATAAAAAGAAAAAAAACATTTGGCCCATTAACAGTTAGAAGAGGCCCACAGAACACAATTCAAAACACAAAAAGAAGGCTTCAACTCTTAAAAGCACCGCTTGCTATAAAACAAGTAGCCGTTGCATTTGCCAAAAATCCTATTTCAAACGGCCTAAAATTCTCCGCCTATATAAATTCAAAAATCCCCTTTCATCTTCTTCAAAAATCAGTCACACGTACCAACTTCACACGCACAGAAATTAAACGATCCCAATTCAGCATCGCGGCAATGGCATCATCGCGACGCAGAAGCTCGTGCTCATTCCTGACTCTCCTCCTCTCATTCTTCAACTTCATCCTCTTCATCCTCTCCGCCGCCTCCCTAGCCCCGACGATCGCCCTCCGAATTCCGCCGACCTCCCTCGGCTGGGCGCTGGTGATGATCTCCGCCGTCTCGCTTCTCTCCTCGCTCGTCGGATTCTACTCGCAGCTGACTCACTTCTGCTTCATCTCGCACGTGTCGCTCCTCCTGGCGTCGTCGGCGGGGCAGCTGCTGGGGATCCTGGCGCTCTTCACGAAGGAGAAGCCGAGCCTCGCGCTGCTGAGATCGCCGAGGGATCCGAGAGAGGCGAAGGTGCTGGTGAGGCTGGAGTGCGGGATTCTGATGGCGATGTTTGTGATGCAATTGGGGGTTTTGCTGCTGAGCTGCGTGGTGCAGAGCTGCTGGGTGAGGGAGTACGAGGGGCTGGAGGCGGAGAGGGACGCCACGGCGAGGAAGAGGCGGCAGAAGATCGCGAGGGTGCAGGAGGAGTCCGTGGCGAACGCGGCCACGGCGACGGAGATGAAAAATAGGGATTTCGATGAGAAGATGATCAACAAGTATGGCAAGTGGGCGAAGAATGAAGATAATGATGCGTGAATTTAGCTCTTTTTCACATTTTCTTTTTATCTCTTGGAAGTTGTGGTCACTATAGGGTGGCCGGAGTACGTTACTTTGTTTTCAAAAGTGTATTTTGTTCATTTAGTGCTTCTAATAACCTTTTACAAAAATCTCATAAATTGGTCGTAATCACAAATCAATTTAACCAAATTAGACTAAAAATCATGGTTGATATTCATGGTAATTAGGTTTCACACAATGTTCTTCAGCTAGGTAGGGAAATTTGTGGTCCAACACACGGGCATCAAACGCTATCTCATAAATTGAGTTAAACTATGAGCCGTTCTATTAGCCGACCGATACATATGAGACTCTCACAAGCATGTTTTATCTCGCCACTTCTAAGATATCGTGTACATCGGAACATTCGGAAGGCAGCAGGTCCTTCTCTTCTTCCGAATTGGCCATCAAACAACATCGAAAGCACTTTTAAATTTTAATGACGCATAAGAGATTAGTGAGATCGAAATCAACACACCTTAATTGCAACAAAACAAAATGTTAGTCTCTCTTATTTTGTCGCTTCGTTTATCACTTTCTTTTTAAGGACAAGATATGGCGCATAAAATAATGTTTAGATATGATTATTTCGTAAGACAAATTTATAAAATCCTTAGTATCGGTAATGATTGGCATCCATACCCCTGGCCGTAGTTGTAACTTCAAAATAACTTTGTGACACAATTTCTTGTGTTTATTCGACTATTTGAAAAGAAATGACTAACTATAATTTCTCATTAATTGTATATAAATGGTTTACAATAATAGATGCCAAAAGAAAATTGCGATTATTATTATGCAAGATGTTTAATTATTTTTTATTAGCACTTCTGCAACATTTTGTTTTTATTAGCATATGGTTCTATTTTATTTTTGGGCTTTTCCAATTGAGACCATCATTTAATTCAATGCCTACAAATGTTAGAATGGGAAAACACATCTAGAGATCTTTATATTTTTACTTTTTGTATCATTAGATCTTTATACAATTTCTCAATATAAACATATCCTTGTATTTTTATTTTTTATTTTATTAGATCCTTATTTAATGGATCTAATAACTCCGTTAACTTTTCTATTATTTAAACTATATTTTTCGTTAATAAAATTCTACATCATATCCTACTTGTAAATTCGATAAATATTTTGTTGGAAGTAACTAATTATGTTGCTGATTGGAGAGAAAGAAATTCATTTGCAACTCCAATAATTTCCTATAGTTCCTGTTGGAATTTTGGGAATATATAGCCAATTAAATCCATATTTATTTATGGTATTTTCATAATAAATTTATGAAAATTAATTGTAGATTTGGAATCTACATTTTGTGTAGTGTAATTTAGTGTATTTGATTACCAAAATCCAAGTTGAGATGAAAGAGCAATTAATGTACAAAGAATTGATTATAAAATGAAAAAACAATGAATGAGAATGGTTGCCATCCCACATTGGAAAAACAAGAGAGTTGAAAGCTATATTTAAACCAAAAGCCACCTTAAGAAGTTATCAAGTGTGGTTCACCTATGGTGCATCT
>JAYJMF010000056.1:5838152-5857656 GCA_036873715.1 Salvia sclarea
AATAATTTTGCTTTAATAGTCATTTTTTGCCATGTGGCATCCTAGTCATCTTTTTATAAATAAAAAATAATAATAAGAATATATTTGGTACAATATCAATAGTTTAGGTCTTTTATTGATATTATTGAAAGTTCAGGATAATTTTGATATAAAACACATAGTTTAGGATTTAATTTGATATTTGCCCTTATTTTTTATATTGAGCTTTTTTTTTTAAAAAAAAATGTATAGTGATTGTGGATATTTTTACGGAAAATGGATGCAACGAGGTATTGTTTATATTTAAATTCCACTAGAATATTTTATGAGTAGACGTACAATATGTTGTGAAATCGTACAGGCATTACTAACAAAATCTGAACATATATAAATAATAAACTCTCTGTAAAAGGTACATGTGAGTTCTATCATTTTGAGGCACACTCTGTGACTCCATTCTAATTGTAATTCATAAGGTTTGATTAATAATATACTCCCTCACCACAAATAGTGTTCCACTTTGTAGATGTCACAAATTTTAATAGAAAGTAAGAGGAATTGTGTGAGTGGAGTATTGACCCCACCATATATAAGTGAAGTATTTGTCAAAATAGGAAAGTGAAACACTCTTTATGGACACCCTAAATAGCAAAAGTGGAACATTCTTCGTGAACGGATGAAGTATAAATTAGTACTATAATTTTCATTGGTACATACGCCATCCCTTCTTTTATACTAAATGTTTCCTTTGGTACTTCTTGATTTTTCAAGTGTCTGGTCCGCAATTTACACAAGTATTTGTGTTAGACGGTCTAACGATTAGGTCAATTGTTTGTCACTTCTATTATACGTCATGAGTTGAGCGAGGGGGAGTCGATAGCGAATCCGGAGCGAGCTCAAAGACAAAATTTATTGGGCCGCCCTAACGTAAATGTGCTTCCGCAATTTAAGAGTAAAATGTGTCATATATTTTCTATTTTCCCTTAATTTAGCACATTTGCAATATGATAATTAGTTGTGTGTGTGTATTTATCATGATAATTAATAAGGTTATTGATGTAATTTTTTAGTTTTCTTGATATTTAATTTTAATCGTTAGAGACACTCATAAGAAAAATGACGAAAGTAAGTTTTTATCAAATTCAATGCATGTGTATCAGATGTACACATTTTTTCTCGGTTCTTCGTTAAACAACGCATTATTGCCATTATTTCAATTTAGGTCTAATTTGGTGAAATTTTCTGTTGGAATTATAACGAATCCGTTACTTTAATCGGATTCGTGGCATCGAATCTATACTATTATTAAAAGGGAAAAAAAATAAAATCATTTTTAAATTATTGATGGCAATTTTGTAGTATATATTCACAAATATAATTGACTTACACGTTTTTCACCATTACAATATTAGTTGGCGAGCATAATTAATGGGCTATTAGTGGACCTACATTTAGGCTCAATTACTTTTGACGCCAAATATAACTAATTTTGATTTTAAATTATGAATAAATTGTGGACGGCTCTTTTGTTTTTTCTGTTTGTTGTCATTTTCTCAAAATTGTACTATTTCATTTATGAACACATATGATATATATAGCATACATATTTAATTAAAAGATCATAATAAGAGTTTAATTTGTTACGGGATAGATAAAAAACATTGAGAAAAATCCATAGATCCAATTATTCATGAAATCATAGGTACGCACAATATTTTGTACCCTTGATCTTAAATAAATATATCGAATCAATTTTCTAATCTTTTTTTTCTTCATGCATGTATGTTCGACTAATTGGTAACAATGTTATTTATTTTAATTTGTAATTGGTGTTTTGCATCAAGTTAACGGATTAAATATTTGAAATCATCATTTATCGGAATGAATAAATATGCTCAAAATATAACTACAAAAAGCTTTATAGTAAAATAAAGAACAATAGTATTTTTCACATATTAATTCTTTAAATTGAGCAAATATGATATTATTGTATTTTTTATATAATAACATTATTTTTATCGATAAAAGAATATATTTAAAACACTCCTGTGCAGAGTACGAGTCACAAATACTAATAGAAAATAGAATGACATAAATTATAATCCAATTGAACAACAATTCAAAATCAAGTTCCTCTTAACCATTTTTCCTTAAATAGCTATCAGTTCTCAATGTAATCATTAAATTGTTTGTCAATTGTATAATGTAAAATTTTCTCTAAGTAAAATCTAGCATCTTCAATATATTAATGAGTTTGATTGTCTATCAAATTTAAGGAACAATAGCTTGGGACTGAATGCCATCCAAAACATAATGACTTTAGTTTATACGCCCATAATGTCCATAAAAACAAAGTAAATATCTCGCATTTGCATATCAAAATATAAACTTAGAAATAAAATATATGAGGAAGCTCGATTAATCAGAATAGAAATAAATAAATAAAAAAGAAGAAGTTGGTGATGCAATTGCAGATGAATTGTTGGGCCCAAACCCAATCCAAAGGCAAATCAGAGAGTGTGAAGTCCAAATAGTCCAAATCGAGATTAAAGTTTACTGACAAAACAACTTAGAAAAGCAAAGCGACATGAAGAAGCGTTTGTTGATTTTGCAGAATTTGCAGAGGAAACACACACGCACACGCACACGCACCACTTTGCCAGTGCACGTGCGGACCCGATAATCAACCAGCTTTTTACCTCTGTTTCCTTGTTTTCTTAATAAATTTTTCATCAATGCCTTTTATTTTCATTTTCAGTATTTCATTTTTTAGGCAAAATTTATTAGTATTCATTTATTTCTCATCAATGCAATTTATTTTTATTTGTACACTCCTTGTCTTATTTGAAGATATAAAAAACATGATCTCAATGTTTTAATTTTATCACCCTCCACAATCTTCAATTTGTCTAGTTATATTTGATTTTGCAAAATACCATCGGTAGCAGACATGTGGGCAATGGCCAATGGGATAAACACTTCGATTAACTATATCTACGCCCATGTAATTTTCAATACTTTTATGGAATAAATAATACAGTAGCTAGTATTACTTAAAAAAATACGGTAGTATATTATAGGGTTATTGGCATGTAAATTATTTCACTTTTATCAAATTCTCGTTTTGCATACAAATTTTAAAATCCGCCTATAAATTACTGAACTATTGATGCTTTCTCATTTTGCTACCAATAATGATTTCGGCTTAAGTAACATGACATAGAATGCTAAAAATTTGAGGGACATAATTAAAATGCTTCGCTTCAACAAGGGACGACGTTGTGTTATTAGGTGTGACGAAAATGACGTCATTCTTTATAATTAAATATTTGTTATTATAAGCCAAAATTCTGATTGGTAGCAAAATGAGGACAAATCAATAATTCAGTAATTTATAAGATTTTAAAGTTGATATGCAAAACGAGAATTTGATGAACCCTATATTATATCGAACTCACGAGTTTATTTGCTATGACAACATTTTAGTGCCTTTTATATGGTTACAAGAGTATGTGAAAAATATTGTGAATGGTGATCATCAAGAATGTTTAAATCTGAGGTCAAGTTCATATAAAGATTAGTCCAGTTTTTATCATGTTTTTATTTTGTGTATGTTACGTGAAAATTTGATGAGTTGATACAATTTTTCATAGTTGTATTTTCGATTGCAGGCTAAAATTGAAATTTTCTACGAAGTTTAAGATCTTTAAAAAAAATTAACGGAAAGTTGAAATTAGTTTGAAAAAAAAAACAGAAGTTCGGACTAGAACACAATATCCTTTTCCCTTAAAAAGAAAGAAGTGTGGCATGCCTACATTAGCACAACTCTTTAGTAACGTATATTAATAGGATTATCTCCAAAGAAGATATAAGTTTCCTAAATAGATCATTGGAATTGGGGACATTCTCTATAAAACAAATAATTTGTGCGGTTCAATATAATTCACGCTCAATTAATTTCATCAACTCATCAAACCCTTAAGCATTTAAATGTGGAGCAATTTGACAATTTTATCACTCTATAATCCGTTCTACACAGAATCAATTAATTTGAACTCAATGTGGACACATTGTGACATTCATCTATAACACTTTATATTTTTGTGAAAATACATTTTCCTTAATTTTATCGGAATTGACCGCATGGAACTAAACAAGTTTTTTGTAGACATATATACAAGAAGATTTTAAGGTCGCGCCACGAAAGATAATCCTACTAATAATTATGCGTTACTGAAGAATTCTAAACGTAATTAAAAGTTTACTTTTCTCCCTCCCCGCTGATAGGCAGATCTAGTATATATATTACACTGTGAAAAGCTATAGTTCATTTGTGGTTGACTTTTGATCTCATCTTGTAAATAGTTACAAGATGAGATCAAACTATATGCATAGATAACATGAATAGTGGAGTGGTCTATATAGTCTGCCGACAACTATATGCATCTATATATCACATAACACATGCACATAGTAATTTATTGTAAGGTGGAAGTCTAGATAAGCAAGCGAGTTTCTATTTTTTTTTAAATGATAGATAATCAATAAATAAAATGTAAAAAGTACAAGTACTTTAATATTTTGTGGGACATGTATAGACTTATATCAATGATTATTTCATTGATAATTAACTCATGGGTCTACTTAGCAAGATAAAATAGTAATGTATGACATATTGGTATCTTTTCACTCTCCACTCCAAACTATAGTCGTCAATTTGATGCATTCTGAAGCTAAGTTATACTATATGGGGAAAAAAACGTAATGCATAAATAATGAACTATTTATAACCTTAAAACTTACTACAATAAAGGGATGTGAAATATTTATATAACGAAACGTCATTAAAGTCTTAAATTTCATCAACACAATTTAACTGAAATTAACGAGCATCACTTCTTTTTTGGGATTATCTGCGCGCACCGTCTAAATTGAGATCATATCATTTACTGAGATTTGATTCTTCTTTGAATTGATTTATAACTAGAATACAATTCAATAAATGACGTCCAAATTTACTTTTTACTTGCCAAACTAGACAACGTGATCATACCATAAGATATGATTCCTAGGCTAGAAACCTCTCTATTTCAAACCCAGACAATTATTAATATTTATCAAAACTCACGATTTGACTCACTTCCTAATTGTTTTTTCCTGTACACTTTAAAATACCTTTTAACCGAAGATTAATCAATAATTAAGGTGATAATAGGTTAGATAGCTCCCAACACTCACCAGACAAAAACATTATCATCTATCATTGAGAACTTCGACAAAACTACTCCATTCTTTTTAAAAACAGAAAAATTAAAATCTACAAGACCACACTTCTATACTGAAAAAGGAGGGAGAAAACATAAAATTTGAGGAAATTTTTCAAATTTGTATGCATACTAATTAATAAGATCCAATTTTAACCCTGCCTTCAAATAAAAATCAAATGGTATCATGTAGTGTACTGCAATATGTTAAAATAGGCCATTCTTTTCGTTGATGCACGAAAACACAGATATTTCGTATGTGATGCATTTCAAGGAAAAAAAGATGTCAATTAATAAGCCAAATGAGGAAAATAGTAGAAAAAGTACTTATATATATATATATATGACAAATTTCCTAAATTCAAGGAAGGGGAAGTCGTATTTATGTATATCATCAAATACATGTTTAAAATGTTAATCAACCTCTATATATATGGAAATCGCATATCCTTGCTACACTAAACAATATTAAAAAAATTGACAAGAAATACAAGGGTAATTAATACATGCATGTATTATTGAATTAAGCTTCTATATATTAATTGTTACATATATAAATATATGTAGTTTGTAATTGTTATAAATTCAAAAATAATTAAATATAAATGGTGTGCAAGAAATATATCATACTAATGTAAGGTTGAAAAGTGGGAAAGAATAGTTGAAAAATAACTAGAGCTTTTTGTGGGTGCAAAAAAAGTTGGATTGCATGTGCGCTATGATGCTCATATTTTGACTTGAGAGATTCCAAATGGGGCCTCTTTGTATGCCCACTAACTCTTCTATTCTCAATCAATTTTTCAATATATCTTTCTCCTTTTGTTGCTCACTAACAAACATATCTTATACATACCAAATTCATCATATTTCCTTGTTACTATTGGATTTAAATAAATAATCATCAAATCTACCCCATCACTAATTCTTAATTTTCCTTCACTTTTCTTGGCAATTATTGGCGCTGGTGTTGGATTTCAAGTGGATGATTATGAGCATACAGGGGATTTCTCTTTGATTTTAGTATATCTAATCTTGAGAATATTTTTATTTATTTATTTATTTCAGGGCTATGGGGAGAGAGATCGAATATGGGAGATTGCATTGTCTTCTCATGTCATAGCACCAAATGCAAACATAAAAACTTATGTTCCTTTGTGGGCTGTTTAAAATTATTTGTATCGTTGTTTTAATTGACCTCTTAATCTAAAAGTTTTAAACATGTTAGCCTTATTTTAATATTTCCTCTCGCGCATGAAAAGATCACTTTGAATTAACGCATTACACACAGAGAAATAATTTTTTGATAAAATAAATATATATTGTGAGAAAGAAAGACTTTATATTAATTATCAAGGAAAATCAATAATCACCATGCCTAAAAGTTTGACCAAATGGGAAAAAAGTATCTTTTAATTAAAAGTTTATGAATTTTTATGAAAGTTGTGATAAATATATTGACTTAAAAAGAAAATTATATTAATCCGACATCTTAATTATTTTTACACCATCAAGTATCAACGGTCTAAAACCACTTTTAAATGTGAACATCGAATCTCAATCTCTTGGGTTTGAAATTTAGATTCTAGCTACAATGTGTTTTGAGTCTTTTATAAATAGTTCTAAATTATTTACAAAATTTGTATTGAAGGAA
Source organism: Salvia sclarea (assembly GCA_036873715.1). Taxonomy (NCBI): domain Eukaryota; kingdom Viridiplantae; phylum Streptophyta; class Magnoliopsida; order Lamiales; family Lamiaceae; genus Salvia; species Salvia sclarea. The sequence goes on from JAYJMF010000056.1 coordinate 5,845,047, forward strand.
CTTTTTCTTCATGCATGAAATTGCTTACCATCTTTCTAGATATGCAACATTCATCATTTCCCCCTTACAATAATGATAATGAGCATCAAGCAAACTAAGTACTTTTAAATTCCAATTAGTTGTAAATACTACTCCACTTTTTTTATGAATGAAAAAGTTTCCAATTCACATACTATATTCTTCCTCGAATGCTTAAACTCTCTTGATCACTTTATTTGGCAGTACATGTGTGCTGCTTTGAGAATATATACCTTGTTCAAATTAATTAATTTATAGTAGACAACATCATGCAATTTCACTTTACTACAATGACTTTTGCTCTTCCTCAAAAGATGTCACCTTTTTCAACTTCTCCGAAAGTACAAATATACAATTGCCATCCAATCTCCAAAACTATAATATAAATTAATAATAATATTAATCCCTGTAGTCACACATGTATAAGGTGATATGATCCAAGCCCACATTGCAAACATACCCCAAAAGCAAATCATTTTTTCTTCATTTCAAAGATACAAGAGACTCATCTCCATCATTGCAATTTTCACATTCACCTTCCCCTCTCTTTTCATTTCTCTATTCGCCTCTGATCACAATTCTCTCATTGAAAATGACTACCGACGTCGAACAAGTTGCTGATGCGTGCGTATTTAATGGTTAAAAATCGAGCGAAGTTCCACATTCTGTAGGATTCCAAACACATGTATAACTTTTGGCACCAAGCTCCAAACTGCTACTGTAATATGTTTTCAGGAGCAGAATAACGAGACAAACAAATATTACGACTTCTAAGCTCAAATGCTATCTTTTAGGACTTTAATTAATTATTCGGACCTCTCTTAGTTAATTTTTGTAAAGGAAAATTATATAAAGTCTTATTTCTTTTCTAAGTAAGATTGGTTTAATTTTAAATATAAAAATACTTGGTTTGATGTTTTATGAGTGAGACTTTGAAATTAATGTTAAATTTTCAATAAATAGTATAATTTTGTCTTTTATCGTCCCGTGTCAACTGCCCTTTGCAAGCAAACAAGCAATGGATGGATTATTTCTCCCCCCCAATAAATTTGAAACATGTCATTTCGCCATCACCAATAATTCGTATTTCCAGTTGCAGAAGTTAATTAATTATCTTTAAACAAAAAAAAAAAAAATTGTCGAAAATCCATGATGATCATAATAAACATTGCTAGAAAAACTGATACAAATTACAGAATGAAGCCACTAGCAATGGCGCGATTCATCTTAAGATCCGTGGTCCCATACACCGGCAGTTCCTGATCGTAAGCTCCGATGTTTTCGAGCTCGAAAAGATCGGAGCTCGCGCAGCTCTTCTCATCAAAATCCCTCTGCTCACTCTCGTGCACTCGAATGCTCTCCATATTCTTCTTAATAAACCGGCTCCCAACGCCGCCGTAAACGCGGCTGTCTTCGTCGAGAACGGGGCAGAACCGCACAGACCTCTTCGATTTGCTAACATTTCTAGAAGAATTTGGATTCGAGTTGTTGGTGGAGGTGAGGCATGATCTCGATGAAGTCGTGGTGGTGTCTTTCATGGATCTGGATTTTCTGACTGAGCTCCACTCCGAATTATCTTTTTTGAGATTTCTAGGGCTGAAAATGGAGTTTAAAAAGTTGGCGATCCGGCCGCCGGGGGAGATCGGCTCCTTCACCTTCTTGAGGTCGCCGTAGATCTTCATCGCCCTCGATTTCGTGCGCGTGAAGCGGTCGGGTTTCGGTTTAGGCGTAGATGAGGATTCTGTTTCAGAGGAGGTGAAGATGCAGCTGGAGGAGGAGGAGGAGGAGGATGAGTTTGAGGGCAGATGCATTGATTTGGGAGTGGTGTGAGTGTGGTTGTGGTTTTCCATCCATTTCTCGACCATGATGGCGCGGCGGAGGCTCTCGATCTCCTCGTCGACTCTGGCGGCGGCGTTCCTGCGGCTGGGGAGGGGCGGCGGAGGATGGGGTGTTTCGTCGTCGATGGAGTGGTAGATGGCGTCGAGGAGGGAGGAGGAGAAGGAAGGCATCTTGCGCCGCGGCTTCTGCGTCCCAACCGCCATCGATGAATTAAATTAATTAATATTTTGGATGCAGCATGCAGAAGATGAGAGGAGATAAAGGGGAAAAGCCAAATGAAGCGGGGAGGAATGATGAGGGGTGACTGTAGTTGATGGTGAGAGCATATATATAGAGGGGAGGGGAAGAGGCACGCGTGCGTATGCGGATGGCGACTGTGACAGAGTGGCCACCAACAGCAATCTTTTCTTTTTTCTTCTTTTAATTAAGGGGGAAATTAATGGACAGAGAGGATTCATATGGAAAAACCACGTGTTTTCGAGTACGGAAATCCAACATTTTTTTTCCTCAAATACACTAACCAAGATTACTTGCTTGTTAATATTATTAATGCTAAGGACAAAGCGCAGAATTTAATTTAATTAAGATGCCATCTCGCCCAAACAATATCATTAGACTGCATGAGCTCATGTCTCTGCTCTTTACTGTATTCTATTACATCCAATATACTACTATTACATATGGGTGTGTATTCAATAATTTTATTTGAATGCAAATTGCACAACAGATTTAGTTCGAGCTTCTTCACGCTTTCATGTGGATGAGTTTTCAAATATATACTATATATAGAGTCCTGAATTTGGCAAAATGCACAACATTCGACACTTGATCAATAGTATTTATATTTTATAGCTATATCTATGGCCACATTTGTAATATCGAATTTAACTATTCCTTCAGCAATTGGGCCTGCTAGGAATCTCTTATGATCCAATAATTTTGAGTTCTTTTCGCTCCAGTACTATTACTATTTTAAACTTTGATATTAGGCTTGAATTTTATGGAACGTATACAGAAACTATAAAATAATTCTTGGTACCAAGAGAATAGTACAGTTTCTTTTAATACTGATTACCCGATTCAAAATAGGTCTCTTAATAACTTATGATGCATCTCATAATTCTTGCAGTATGTATACGTGAGCATTTTTATAAGAAACTTAGTTAAAGAGTGTAATTATATAGTGGCCGGGGCATAAGAAGTAACAATGTTGCAAAAGAGATGTCACACTTGAATATACTCAAAGTAACATGAAGGTTTTTGAATTAAATTTGATGGGAACAAGAACTAAATTAAATTAAATAATAACATTAAACTACAATGTTCCAAAATTCTGTTATTTTCCAGCAACAGATTAAGTGATTAAGTATCACTAAACTCTATCTGTATAAGTGTAATAGAAAATTTTGTATCCGAAAATCCCCCAAGTAATTAGTGTTTAATTTTCTAGTTCAGTTCTCAAGATTGTTGAGATTGGGAGTTTTTCCACATATATAGCCGTTGCTTATTTTGGATTTATACTAATTATAGGCAAAAAGTAGGTGAATCTTAACTTGCCTCATTTAATTATATAAGGAATCAAACAGCAGCATCCAGAAAGGGATTCAGAAAGCATGTGAAGTGTGAAGTGAACTTAAATTAGTAGCTATCACAGAAATTGTTGCATAATTGTTTTGCCTCTTTGTTCCTTAGAAATTTTCAATTCATGCACTAAAAATGCATGAATAATTATCATCGATTCAAAATCTTGATATTTGATGTACAAGTTGAGATTACACAAGTATGGAAGTTCACCCGCCTCAATACTGTAGAGCAAAAGATATCATACATATATATATATAACAAAAAATCCCCACAATATACCACAATTTCATATAATAAAAAACATGACAGAAAGAAAAGAAAAAGAATGAAAAAGCCAGAAAGGCTTTCTCAAGCTGCCACAACATTGTGACTTGTGTTGTAAGGTGCTTCACTTACACATACTAAACTTGGCTTCTCATAATAGCTACCACACTCTTCTGTTTGGCAGAACTTCTTCTGTCAAGAAAAATGAAGCCTCTCTCTTGAATCCAAATTACAAGTACTGTTTGTGTATCCTCGCCCGGTTCTCCTCCCACCATAATCTAGCATGTATCTCCCCAAATTTCTCGCGGCTGAAATGTTCAGTTCGAGTTCAAGTAAGCATACATGGTGAAAAAAAAAATCAAGTATGGTGGTAACTCGAATTTGATAGTAAAAGAAGCATAAGGTAACCTGAATCTGACGCGTCTGAGCTCTCTTCTACCATCAGGCAGAGCTCTGATGGTAATGTAGACACCGGGCTCATCCTGTTCGACCCACTCGGTCTCCAAATCGCTGGCATTGCTTATCGATATCTCCCCTGAACGATCAGCATCTCGAGAGGAGCTAGTCCTCATGGAGGCATCCATTGATGAAATTTCTGTTTTGGCACCACTGATGCTTGACAGTTTGGGAGTTGAGGCAACGCCACAGGAATCATAGTTAGACCTTGAATGCGTGGAGATTAGGTCTAAGGAATCTGAGGAAGAGTATCCCTTAACCATCCCAGTTGGTCGTTGGAAGGCACGGGGCAGAGGCTCTCTGCCAAGTGGCGGCGTCACGGGGCTGTCCTCGATAGATTCCATCTTCGAACTGGTGTCGTCCTCGGATCTTGGAGTTGTCGGAAGAGGGCAGCCTTGGAGGTTTAGCCTCTGCACATTGTAGAGCTCCAGCACCTTCTCAGAATTCTCAGCCCACCACCTTTGTGCTTGCCATTTGTTGAACATGTCTCGGCTAGTGAAACACAAATTAACCCCAGTTTTGATCAGAATAGATAACTAGTTTGATTTTTCAAAGAAGTTTAAGAATCATCAATCTTAGAAAGAAATCAACTAGTATAATGCATCTTTAATTAGTTTAATTTAAGTTTTACCTTGAGGGAATATAATTTAACAGTAAAAAAGTTTTTTATTTTTCTTGAATTGATGCTTTGGTAACATAAGACTGGTGGTCAAAGACTATGCATCATTCCAGTTAATCAAAGTAGTGTCTTTTATTATACCTCATTGAACTGTAGCTCATCATGGAGAGCCACTAATTTGGACCTATGTGGGGTACTTTATAAGTGCTGCATAGTTGAAAATTGAAGATTGGCATTTCGAAGAATATTAGTATATGAATAATTTCGATTGCTTTTTGACTTCACTTAGAGGGCATCCAACTCTTCCACAAAATAATGGAAGAAAAGAAGTATACCAAGCAAGCAATAAACAATTAAAAAATAAATAAAAATTAAATGAAAATAAATAAAAATTCAATGGATTGTGAGTCACTAAGCATTTTAAGGACCAAGATTATAGGATATCATCCTAATACCGAATTCATTATCTCCAACCCCATTTAAGGGCATGTATTAATTGTAACCAACTAGGCCTCCACTATTCACACACACACATTACTTTATACTTCGACCCTATATTCGATATAACACTTGGTGTATTTCGTCAAATATAGAATCTACCATCATAACTATGAGACAACGTTCACCTAAATATATATGTGAATAAAAAAGCAACCAAATAAAATTAAGAAAGCAAAACCGGGTTGTCTCCGTTTTCTTCCTTTCCCATTTTAACTTGGAAAAGGAGCAGCAAAGTGAAAAGCAAATAATGGACTTGTTTCTAGCAGTGAAGCCTAATTTTGATGGCCATGTTTTTCAATACTCCAAATTTGGGAGTGACATATGATGTAGCATTTCTTGACTTGATGCCACAAGAAATAGTTGTCACAAGGTGACAAAATTAAAAGCACAGGCGTGATGAGGATGTAAAGCAATGACACTTCCCGACAAGCCAACAACAATTAGTAAAAGGTTTTCCAACACCATCAAACACACACAGCCCCACCAAAGTGTTTCAATGAGTTCTTTGCCCTTCTGGACCTTTGACAAGGGACTTCTACTTCCATGATGATAGGCATCATTACTCTCAAACATTTCTGCTCATTTTTCCACGATAATTATATGTGTACATATGGCCACAAAATTTTCAAATTGCATATGCCACTTATTCCTTTTAACTATAAACCACCACAGTATTCTACATAGTGTACATCTATTTATCTATTTGCATATATTCTTGATGAATGCCTGTTTATTAGTACACATTACACACGTTACCACCAAGGGACAACAAAAGGCGACTTTTTTGGGCAGTTTCTTTTTGTCATGAGTGCGGATGTTGCATGTACTATGCTAGCATATATAATACGGAATACTCCATATGAAAGTCTATATATGTGTATGTATATAGAATACCGATGTGTTGGGAGCACCTTCCGCGAGCACCGTCGACATTTAGTCCACATCAATATTTCTTTTCATTCTGTTTTTTATTCTAATGCATCATAAAAGTATTATCAAGATTGCTGAAATTGCATAAAATCAAAGTTTGATTTATATATTTAAATCAAGCTTTGTTTTTTGAAATTTTGAAATTTGAATTTTGAAGATCCCAATAACAATTACTTATGAGGTATCAGAATAAAACTAATATGAAAAAATGTTGACATGGGCTAAATGTCAGTGATGCCACAAATAGTGGTGGTGTATCGGTCTTATATATACCACCCAATCCTATATATGGTATCAAGCTAATGAGCTTCTCTACAGCAAATAATAATTAATACACCTTTTCTTTGCTTCAAAGGCTTAATTCTTGAATGATGAAAAATTCTCAGTACTCATGTAAGAACCGTCAAGATTGTTACAGTAAATAATACTCAACCTCTCTCATCTTAACTCCTATTTTCCACAAATAATTCTACAAGAGAGACGTGGTCTCAAAATTTATGACTGAAACGTAGGTATGAAACTGTTTAACTTGGATGTATCTAATGATTAAATGCCAGAAAAAGTTAGTTAGGAAAAATCTTACCAAGCATGCAACTTTTTTCACCTAATGGTCGTAAAGCAATCTAAGAAAATTGAATCATCCTGAGGGCCATGGACAAGATGTTTGCAGCACCTATGAATCCTTTATGATTGTGATTTAACTATATCAATCATGACAAATTATGGTCTCCACTCCCACATATTTTCAAATACTATACTCCTTAAATTAATTTGTTCTCTAGCTTCTTAAAGAAATAAAATAAAAGACCATAATATGAGTTTATTTCTTAATAATCTAACGCCACAGCCACTAATTCATCGCATACGTTATACTCATACTTAATGATTTTTATTTCCATTCTCATCTTAGGGCATCTAATTAGAATATACTTCCTTTCTTCTTTTCTTTTTTAAATTTGTTATTTTTTACGATGTCTTGGTAAACATTACTATAGGCGTAGAGTGGCTATGTTGAGAAAAGAAATTGTTAGTGGCCCGCACATTTATTGCCACTATACTTAAAACGAGAATATAAATAATTAAACAAAATTGAGTTCACATCAAAGTGTCTTTACGTTAATTAAAGGTTTTCAAATGAAGCTATTTATAAAACTAAAAGACTACCTCCAATTCCAAACCATTCCATGATTCCCGTCATCGCCTCTAAAAAGCAATGTGCTACATTTATAGGCCGGCAATTTATCTCTTATTATAACCCAAATAATAGACTAATGTAAAAATTGACAAACAGAAACAGAAAGATTATTAATGGAATCGTTTTAAGGAACGAAATGACCAAAAGAGGGTTACCTGAAGCGAATCCGCTTGAGATCATTGCCGCCGCGAGGCAAGGACAGAAAGGTAATTAAGACGCCGGGCTCCACCTGCGCCACCCACTCCTTGGGCTCGCTCTCCTCAACGAACACGATCGGATCGATCCGGCGGCCGCTCGCCGACGCCGGCGTCCCCTCGCCGCTCGAAATGCCCTTCAGCCGCGCCTCCAGCTCCCTCCGCCCCGCCGTCGAGCTCGAATTCGAGCTCCCCGTCCGTCTGTACGACCACCGGAACTTCTCCTGCGCCGCCGCCAAGTCCATCTGATCCCCTCCGCCACCGTTAGCCCCCTGCGGCGCCGCCGACTGGTTCGCGCACGGCGCGCAGTGCCGGTAGGCGCCCGACGCCTTCAGCGCCATGTCCTTGATCTACGCGGACAATTTCCACACGCAATTGATTAATTAATCACCACGAAAAATCAAATAGATGAAAATAGACAAATTAGCAACGAATAACTCATAATCAACCTGAGAAGAGAGCGATTTGATGGCATGTTTGGTTGGAACCGCGCCGGAGTCGGAATTGAGCTTTCCAGACGGCGGATTCCGGTGATCAATCGACGGCGAGTCGTCGCTCGCTTGCTTCGCACGTGCTATGCATGTAAGCATTTTGGCCGCCGCAACAAATTAATTTCCCCCAAAATCCCCTGCAGCCTAAAAAAACCAAGCACAGCCAAACATCAATACATATATATACAGACGTATGTATGTATAGAGAGAGAGAGAGAGAGGAGAGAAGAGAGTAAGCACCGAAAAGGAGAATCAATTGAAATGAAGTATGAATCGGAGAGAGTGAATATTTGATCGAAAGGGAAGAAAAAGGAGGGAAAGTGGAGAGAGTGAGAGTGTTGGATGGTAATGAGGCAATTTTAATGCCGTTCCTTAATTTGCGCCATCGCGCAGATTCCTGTTCATCATCATTCTTTCTTGTATACTCTCTCTACTACAAAGCATGACTCAACTCAAACAACATATATATACATATATTCTCTCTTTTTTTTCAGATTAAAGTAATTGAACAAGACTATTACTGTTTCTAATTAACACTAGAAAAAATACCAAAGAGAGAGATTATTGAGGTCAACTTATTATTACTAATTAAATGCAGGTCTTCTAATTTGTTTTTTTACTTAAAAAGATAGAGTTTTCAGTTAAATTTAAATTTTAAATTTGAACTTTCAGTCGTTTACTTTATCTATTTTTTAAATGAAAACAAAAGGATATTGTGATCATTTATTTATATTTATCGTTTTTCATGCCCTTAAATCAAATTTTATCTAGATTGTAGTATTTTTATAGATGTTCGCTTTTTTGGATATAGCAAGTATTAATGAGTAATTTGTATCAATAACGACTAAAAAACAAAAAACAAAAATGCAAATTCTGTTATCTAATTATTAAAATCTATTTAGACCAACAAGATCATATATAGGAATAAAAACGGCAACCAAATGTCAAATTTCAAATTGAGTTGGGGTAATATTATGCATGTTCTGATGAGAATCTTTGTGGGTCATATTTCATTTTTAACTTACTTATGTGGTGGAATATCAGTTTCCTCATTTAGTTATTTTAATCTTCATTTACATAACCGTGTGCAAAAGAAATGTGACGGTTTGGGCTTTCAAGGGGAGAAGGTGGAAGTATATGATTGTAGTGCATTCAGTAAAATTCAATATACATAGTGCAATTAAATTACGTACAGTGTGTATACAAAACTATTGATCATACAGCGTGACGTCAGCATGATCAATTACCATTAATAAAGCTCTAATTGTAAAATTAGAGTACACTGTCACACACTGCTCTTCTCACCCACTCCCGATATGATGAAACCACATCGCTACGAGAACCGAACCTATCGAATCACAACATTTGATTGGCGTAATTTTAACTATTAATTTTAGTAAATCCCCATATTTTTATAGAAATTATTGTTTTCAACCCTGTCACCTTAAACAATTTTTTCTTAACAAATAGTACAATATTAATTATTATAGTGTAGTTATATTATTTATGCGGGATGTTCTATCACGCACAACATATTTCTCTGTTAAGTCTTTTTGTCTTGTCAAAAACAACTACTAATTTTTTCTCGTTCTTTTTTTTTTCATTTAGTTTAATGTTGTTCACTATATTCATTAAAACAAGAAAATATATATTCCTCTACATTTTACGGCTGGAACAAGAATTCAATAGAGAAGGAAGGAGAAGAAGAAAAATAAAGTTAAAAAGAGGGTGCATGGTGGAGAAGGAATGAGATAAAAGAAAGTAGTCGAAATGGTAAATTTTCATTTGAGACTACTAACTAGACTTTGCTTTTCAAGCCCAACTTTGTTTTCCGCTTCATATTTGTGAGTTCTTTTTCAAAATGTTACTAGTTCCAAAGGGAGAGGGTGGAATTGGAAAGCGCCAATTATTAGGTTGTTTGGAAAATTAAATACTACTACTATTAGAAATGAAAAAGCTCACATCGATCCCAATAAAGGAAAATGCTTCATGGGATTTGATTAAAAAGGACGTAGACTAGACTGTTAATGAAATATAGACTTCAAATGAATTTAGATAAAGAGAATGTTCTATCTCAGATCTTTCTATCTTTCTTTATTTTTTGGACCTAAATCTATTGCCACAAAAGATACATGGTTGCTAGGTTGCACGAAATTTTAGTCAGGTCATTAACCGATCTCGTTTTTCATTTAATCTAATTTTGTCTGAAAAAACGTTACTCCTACTTAAGTTTCTTTACGGAAGAATAAAACAAATCGAATAAATTGATCAGTAATGATTATGCACCAATTATTAATTAATTATTCTAAATTACAGCAATAAAAACTAGTAGTTATTTGGTAAGTTTGACCCAAAAGAATTGGGCCAAAACAACCCACCCAACAAAATATTTCAGATTAGACTGGGCTAGAAAGTAGAATGGCATACTAATAAAATTTCAGCCGGGCCTGATTCATTTCACAATTCTAATACGTTACTATAGTATGGAAATTCAGAGTTTCATTTTGCATAAATATTTTGAGCATATCTATAATTTAGTATTACATGTTTGCACTAAAAAGAAATCATGGAGCACTGCAGAAAAATGCTTATTGTAGTCCTTTTTATTGTCAACGAGAATCTCATTCGTATAATTCACCTTATCTCTTCTACATGAAATGTTGAGAAATGTGATATAGCGCACTTCTAGACAATATTGATTGTACATTTTCTCCATTAAAGAATAAATTAACTAAAACTATAAAAGCTATAGCTGTAATTTTAAGCAATGCATCGATTGATATCAAGTGTCAGAAAAATGTCGTTGCTTTCCTTCCTGAATTAATGATTTTTACAATGATGCAATAAAAAACATATAACACGATTTACAAAAAAAGGATGAGAATCCACGAAATATGATGTGAAAATAATTTAAAATAAAAATGGACTAACTTCATCAACAAATAATTTAAAATTTTATTTTCATACTACTTAACTATAAATTTATTTGGTCTAAATGGTACTCAATAATAATGAAGATGAATGTGTGTGTATGCTCGCCTAGTGGTAGGGGGTTAAGTGTCCTATGTCAAAGTTCTCAAGTTTGAGTTCTCCGAGACGCGGCATTTAAAATTTATGTATTAAATTATAAAGATAAATGAAGATGAAGATTTATTTGAATGGAAAATTCCAGTTGAAAAACTACTAACTAATAGATATGTGCCGAATTTTCTTTTACTATTCCCTCCATCCCTCAATTGTTGGTGTATTTTCCTTTTTGGGATGTCCCAGCAACTTGGTGCATTTTCTTTTTTGGACATTTTTATCACACACACAACTTTAAATATAATATATTCTTATCACTACTTTATACAACTTTCACTATTTTTTCAACTCTCGTTAATTCCCGTGCCGAAAAGAAGTGCACCAACAATTGAGGGACGGAGGGAGTATATGGCAAAAAATCCTATGCCCCCGATGTATATACACATTACTCTATATTCTAAGGCGATGGGGTTGAACCCATAAAAAAACTCAAAGACATGAGTCTAGCGAGGGGGGGCCGAAGGCGCACTCCGTGCAAGCTTAAAGACAAAATTATTTCCATGAACATTATCTATATATTAAAATCAGAATCGAGACGGAGAAATTTGATACATGTATACATTAGGGGTACAAGAGACCACCTCTTACTATATCTAGAAAGTAGACACCATGGAGTATTTGCTTGTTAATTATGTACAATTATGGAGTATTTGCTTGTTATTATTTTTCTTTAATTGGTGGTGGGGAGGTGGTAGTTTGGTGTCAAATTAAAGTTCTTTTTTTTTTTTAAATGCAAAATGTCATGTAAATCTCATTTTGTAGTAAGTGCTTAGCACACATTTGAAAATGGGTCTTCTCTTGTAAAAATGAAAATGGGAAATGTGTCTATGTCTATTTAACATGAGGTGTACATGTGTGCATCTTCTCAAAAGTAAATTAAAGATGCAGAGTAATATGAACTTATCTTTATGTGGAAGCTAATTTATAGATGTAAAGTAATATGAACATTTCTATGAAAGCTTGTTTCTACGTGTTAGACATATAATTAATCAGCTACATTTCATACCAAACTCTGAAAAATACACAAAAGAGATTAATATTTTTAGATTAACTTATGTGAAGAAATTCAACTTAAAAGTGTGTTGGTGAAATTCAAACTTTGTATATCCCAAAATTTCTCCAAATAAGTAAAAATTCATGAAATTTTGTATTTCTTCACTTAAAAGTGTGTTGGTGAAATTCAAACTTTGTATATCCCAAAATTTCTCCGAATAAGTAAAGATTCATGAAATTTTGTACAGTATTGCAACTTCAGGCTCTTTTATAAATTTACATTGGACTATCATTAGGTATGATGAGTGATAGGATATGGGCCCAGAGGCCAAGCCCCAACTACCAGGCCCAAGGACAAGCCCAGACAAAGGAAGGGATTCGGCCCAGTGACCTCAGCCACGACCTCGGCCCAACAACGACGCCCAACAAGTGCCCTAGGGCC
>JAYJMF010000056.1:5880222-5893905 GCA_036873715.1 Salvia sclarea
TCTTCAGTCTTGGTCTTCAGCCTTGGTCTTCAGCCTGCCAAAAACTAATCTAAGGACCAAAACAAGTAGGTCATAAAGAAGAATTCTAAGGCATGTCTAGGAGGTTTTGGGATCATTAAAACAACATAATTCATTACATATATTTTTCCAACATCAATGGATGAGATTGGATCCTAGTTAACATTTTCATGAGGGATCATAAATGATCCCCTCCCTATATATATATATATATATATTTATTTATTTATTTATTTTGCTTGGACCAGATTGCATTATTACAAATTAGATATATCATGCAAATTTTATTCAGATTTAAGTTGGTTTTGGAGATTTAGACTATATTTTGATGAAGTAATAGAGAATTGATGATTTGTTTATGACAAAGCCAGAGTAGCTCAATTGAATGATCGCCAAGTTCTTTTTATAGATCAGTTGTTCAATAATGAGTTTAGATTCTTTTGTCAATCCTCCATAATTAGTGCAATATATGATCATCTAAATTCATTTTATATGGTTATATTATATGATGTTGCGCATGGCCATTTCATTATATTTTTCATGTTTAATATTTTTTTTATCGATAATACCCTTAAATCCTAATAAAAACTAATACTCTATCATACTCTCACACACACACAGAAATAAACAAATCCTGTTGCAATTTAACATTCAATTGAGTAGTTGAGTACCAATAAACATCTTTGCAGAAAAAATAAAACAATATGACATAGATAGCTTTGTTTGAAGACTATAATGCGTCTCGTAAAACGAGATAAGCTAATAGCCTAATATGTATAAGTATATTAGAGAAAAAAATTGATAAGAAATTATAGATTTTGTCATCTACGAAGAATAGAGCAATTTGTGGCCCAACAAATTTGGATGGCAAGTATACTTACTTTTGGATGGATATAGAAACGGGACAGCCACTTCGATTGCTTGGCCTCTTTGGCTCTCCCACCACAATATTGAATATTCGAATTAAGTACATATATTTAGGTAAGCAGTCGAGTTTTGTCTATTTCAATTTTCAAGTATATCAGTTTGACTTGTTAATTCATATATATAAATGTGTAGGAAATATAGAGAAAAAACACTATCCATTTTTCTAATGAAAAATCTAAAATATCCTCCACTAAAAAAAGAAAGTGAAAGACAATCATTGCACAAGCATTGCCTCTACGGCTCTAGCTCTACCACCCTCCGCTTGACCTGCATAAATCCATGTGATGAACTCCAATAAAATAATTTAACAAAAATACAAAAAAATATAGATTAAATTAAAGCTGAGAAATATCACTTCTTGGTCACGAGCTTCAACGATCATGAGTCTCGAGAAAGACGCATGTAGCTTCATCTTCATCATTGAGGGTAAGGGTGACCACATTCGATTGGTTTATTTGGATTTTTTTTTTTAAATTAAAACCTTTTGCTTATGATATACTCCATCCGTCCCTTATATATAGGCCCATGAAAGAGTGACACATGTTTTAATAAAGTTGAAATAATTATAGTGTTGAGTGGAGAAAGAGTCACACTCCCACTTTCTAAAAAGAAAGGGTATGTTGATTATGAAATATATGTAAATAAGATGAAAAGTTGGGGATCAAAAGATAAAATATTTTATAATAAATGGAATGAGCCTATATTTTGGGGACGGGCGAAAAAGGAAATTCGGGCCTATATATATATATGGAATGGAGGGAATATCTAATTTTAATAATCGGAAATAAAATATGAGAAAATGGCCATTTCCATATTGCATTCAAGGTACATAAACTTACTTACATCTAATTTTAATCCCCATATGCCTCAAATTGGGTTCCTATTTTTATTGTGTTTCTTTTCGTACTATGGTTTGTTTTTAGGTCTTTGAATAATGTGTGTTTGGCTGATAATCACTAACAACTTACTTTGAGGGTTAACACGTTTCTGTCACTAGCGAAATGAACATCAAAAGTCGTTTTCAATCCAATCACTGATGCAATTTCGTGGTTGATTTCTTGGAACATATTTATACATGTGTAATGTGTTGTGTGAATACTTCTTCTTCTTAGAGGTGAGCTTATTTATTTCACTTGTCCCCAACTGTTGGAGATGTCGTGTAATATATCTCATCACCATAGCTTAACATGAAAAAATATACATAAAAGACAATTTGTTGATTTCTTTGAACTCAATTTATAGAGAGCATGTATTCAAAGACCTTACCAAAAAAATGTATTCAAAGACCTAAAAACAAACCAGAGTACGAAAAGAAACACAATAAAAATAGGAACCCTATATAAAAAAGTAGTCTAAATTAGAAGAAATTATAATTGATATCTTAAGCCCGACTTTAAAAGTTATGTTTGTTTTGATTGGGCTAGGCCTACTATTAGTGAATTTGGACCTTTCTTGGTTCATTGCAAAAGCCCATTATATCCTTATCCTTGTGTACAAGTGTTAATAAGGTAGCCACGTAAAGCGCACTTGCATCAGTCACCAAATGTTCAAGGGGAGTTTTTTACTTAAATATATAATGGCGTTTACTAAATAGTGAATATGCAATACATAAAAAATATAATACAGATTAATATTTAATCTACTATTATGAATTGATTCATTTTAAAATTATTTAATCATCTAATCTTTTAAATGTTCAAATTTAATTGTAATTTTGTATCTATTATGTTACACTTAGTAAACTAGCTCTATTTAATACAGTAAATCAAATCAAACATACTAAACACTTGCAATTGTATATATTTGTCCGTTGATTCTATTATACAGTTTAATTTAAAATAGAAAAAAAATGGCAAATGGATTGGGCGTCATCAAACTGCGGCATAGGCTGCCGAATTTAGCTGGAGCTCGTCCTTGCCTGCCTGCAGTTCCTTTCGCTGCTCTGCCTCCAGTTTCAAGGAGATTTGCTGCATACAGAGCGCCTCGCAGGGCCGTCTTAGGCGTTGGATTCTCGTTTTTATCACAGTTCATCAACATGGCTGCTCCCAGTCTTGGCGCCAAATCCTTCATCGCTTCCGCCAGGCAAAAGGGTGCCGTTGAAAAGGTGAAAAACTTGTGTGTGTTTGATTAGTTGCAATGCATGTATTCTTTTGTTTGTAATTGTTATTAATTGGGAGCAATCAAACAAAATATGTCGCGATTTGTTTTTGTTTGTTACTGTTTACTTTTTCTAAAATCCTACTAGTTTCACAAAAGCTCCAATCCTCTGCATTGATTCCCCAAAATCACCAATAACTGATTGAAAACTGTTGCGCCGGCCGTTTTTCATCATCTCTCGTAAGCGATATCGTTATTTACTCCCATTCATTCTTCACGAGTATCTTGAGTACTTTTATAATTTGACTTTTATCTAAGCTTGAGGGACTGTATTGTTTGGCTGATGAGGATTATCATTGATTAATGGCTTTATTTTAATTTTTGCTTCTGGTGTAAAAGGTATTGGAGAATGTGGAATGGCCAGAGCAGTTTCCCTTCAAGGAAGAGGACTTCCAGCGCTTTGATGAGTAAGTTTATTTAGATCCCACACGCAATTTCTGTACTGCTTTTAAGTTGTCTACAATTTGACTTCCACTTGCCGCGTAAATTGAAATAAGCTTTGTGAGTACAGTAAGGAAATATAAGCATAAACTATTGACTGTGATGGGATAAAAAACCAAGCAGCAATCTCTCTTGCAGGAGCTTTGGATTTCCTAATAATATGTTCAAAATATTCCTTTCTTCCTTTTCTTCCCTTGGATGAAGTTACACATTCCAATTTGTATTCCTATATGACCTTAAAGAAAAATATTCTGTGTGAAATGTTGACAAGGAAAAAGGTGAAAAAGAGGGAATGATGAGGTAGTCTCACACTCTAGCTTACTGAATAGATAGGCTATTACATTCAGGATGATGAGATCTGAATTGCATATACTTTCCTGATAACATATTCCTTAAGACTTGAGGTAGTAGATTGCAGGCAATGGTGAATGATGTGACAGATGGGAGCAAATGCTTCCTTTGCATTGTCAGCTATCCAAGGATTTTAACAAATTAGAACTACATAGAGATTCCTTTGTTATTAACTTATAGTGGCTGCGGTATGAGGATTTTCCTCACAGGAGCTGAACAATCTAGCCTACTTATATTTCGATGTCTTGAAAGTTGGGATTTTCCATATCAATATATTATTTTTGTTAATCATGAGATGCATCTCTTTAGACACTTCTTTAAGCTTCAGCCATTGACAAATTTTGTCTGGAGAACACAACAGGTCACCAGATACATTGTTCTATGAGTCTCCACGTTTCGTGACTCATATTGATGATCCAGCGATTGCTGCCCTGACTAAATATTACTCAGAGGTCTTACCCCCAAGTAATACTCCTGGAGTTGCTATACTTGATATGTGTAGCAGCTGGGTGAGTTACATGTTTACCTTCATATTGCTCTTGCCTAATAAAAATTGAAAATCCAGTAAGATTCTTACTGGATTCTTATGGTTTGTCTAGATCAGTCATTATCCTAAGGGATATAAGCAACCAAGGATAGCTGGAATGGGTTTAAATGAAGAAGAGCTAAAGCGAAATCCAGTAAGATTGTTATTATTCATTTCTGTTGGTCATTTTATTAGCAATTGCATTTTCATGTGCCTACTGCAAAGCACAATTTTGAGATATTAATTTTAATGGATGCTAATGTTTCTCCAATGTATTTGTAGGTTTTAACAGAGTATGTCGTGCAAGACTTAAATGTTGATCCTAAACTCCCATTTGAAGATAACACCTTCGACGCTATTACGAATGTGGTATGCACATCTATTTCCAGATCTGTCCATACTCAAGTTCTAGGCTTATATTTTATGGGTCATACATTTGATCTTTTATTGGTTTCCTCTTGATTTGTCTCAAAGAAGTGTGGCTGTTGTTGGTTGGAGAAAAATCAATGGAAAGATATAATTGTTTTCCTTCTTCTCTTGATTTGAAAAAATTGCGTCAAGAAAAGCTGACCTCATTAGGCCGGTGATTGAAATCTTGGACACTTTATTATGTTCCAGGTTAGCGTGGACTATCTATCAAAGCCTATTGAAATTTTCAAGGAGATGGCACGGATCCTGAAGCCAGGTGGACTTGCTGTAATGAGGTGATAATCACTCAAATTTCATGCAGCTAAAACATGTACAAGCATGACACGTAGATTTATTATTAGCAATGCACTCTCTGCAGTGTATTAAGATTGTTTCTTATTGCATCGATATCTAGCCTTTACTGAATCTCCGCTGATTTTGTGAGTTTTGCTTGCAAGCTTCTCTAATCGCTGCTTCTGGACCAAGGCAATCTCAATTTGGACATCAACAGGAGATACGGATCATGTAATGATAGTCGGAGCCTATTTCCATTATGCTGGAGGATTTGAGCCTCCTAAGGTATTTGTAATCTAGATTTTGTCTTCATAATTTCAAACATTTACAACGTTGTCCTTTGCCACTTTAGCTTGCATTGGTAGTAAGGCAAATAACAAAGCTAGGATGCTCAGTGCAAGATCTGTAGGTTTTTCTATAGGCTACAGAAAAATGAGGACAAAAAGGAATTGAGGATTGGGGATCTGTTGTGTGACGGAAACCATTAAGAGAATTGAGTGTTGTGATCTGGGGTAATTAAACGGATAGGAAAACAAACAGAATCTGAAAGAACTTGAGAAAAATGGCCTTGGGAATAGTAGGGAGGGGAATCTCTTAAGTTTTCACTTTTAAGGCAATGCATCTACCTGAGTTTGAAGTTGGCTATGGAATAGATGTCTGTGGTCGTATTGCTTAAATCTCTAAGGGTTTCAAAGGCATAGGTAGTTCCTCTGAATATGATGTTTCTGTAACCCAGTGTGTATGACTTCAATTACCTTGATGCAGACTGTTATTCTTCTTGGATGCAGCCTAGAACATTCACCTGTGCATCGGTTTCAAACAAAATCAAACTAAAGCTAACACAAAATAGAACAACACCTCACTTAGGTAACACCAGTTTCGACAAAACACACAAAAGGAGAGGGCATACGATACTGCAGAGCTGTTATTCAAATTAAGAGACCTGGATTTGGGAATTCTTGCTAGCGTAATTGGTTAAGATGTGACCCTTCGAAGTTCTAGCTTACAACCATTTTCCCTTCCTTGTAAACTCATCCAACTTTTTTAGGGATCTAAATGTCATAGACTAGAACTAGGTGGACCAATATTGAGAAAGTAGTAAACTTTAGGGAACCAGAATTGAGTTTATCTCCAATAAAGATTTTTTCTTTCAATTCAGCATTGAACTTTATACTGCTTCTTTATATATTTGTCAAACTAGATCTAGGTAATCCTGACATTCATGTTGTTCAAGTGGTGATCAATCTTTGTATTCTTTAGGCTGTAGATATATCTCCAAACCCTGGTCGCACTGATCCTATGTATATTGTGTACTCGAGAAAATTAGCAGCCTGACACCGGATCACAATTCAGTCTCACAATTACTGGTGAGCCCTTGATTCAATTATTACTGCCAATATTGAGCTCCACTCTGAAAAGCTGTGATGTGATAGTTTGTTCTGAAATCTAAATGCTGCACGAGAGAATATTATGTATGAACCAACTTGTTCTTGTATTATAATTTTTGTAGTTACATAAAATGGTAAGATAGTTTGAGCCAGCAGTAAGAGATGAAATTGTGCCTTAATGGTCAATATTTGCTTTCTGAGCCTCTCCTTAAATATTAGTTGCTCAACTGTTATGCTATGTTTCCTTTACTTGGCGAAACAGCCAAAATGTTAGTTATGATTTCAAGAGAAAAAATAAGAGATGAAATTAGAAAGATGGTTAGTTGACAGAGTTCTTAAAATGTGTTCCTGACTTGCTTTAAGTGAGAAAGAATTATAGTTGGAAGTTAGCATTAAAAAAGGTGGAGCCTTAAAAATGATAATAATTGGAGAAATAAATAAATGAACCCTACATTGAAAACAGATAAAGAGGGAGGGAGGGGCGTATGGGGAAGCAGAAATGAAAGAAAATGTCGGTGGCGTCGGTGCTCTCTGTCTGGGAATATTGCTAAGTTAAATGCATGGATGCACCTTGGGAGAAACATACCACCAATATATGTGTTTCATCTGCTCATTGATCAAAATGCTTGTAGGATTCTTTAATATTTGTATCTTCCACTTCTCTCGGTCAAAATGTAGAGAATGTATAAGTTAACTATGACAAGTTTGATCTCTATTTGTAGAATAGAGAATGAAAATTAAAATTGATTATTTAATTTAATATAATAAAATGCAAAGGATATTCAGCATTTATTTTAAGATCCGAATTTAAATTGGACATTATAATACTTATTCCAAATCGACTTGTGTTTTTACTAGTCAATTTGAATAGTAGTATATTCGAATCTGAGATATTTATCCTCATTCATTAACCAATATCATTGGCCGACACACCACACACATAAAGACACAAGTATTTCTGTTTTTGTTATTTTAATCTACGAGTTAAGGCGTACGTTATATATGGTTAAACAAAGACCTAGTTTAATATTGTTGGATTTTGTATACATATTAGATACACAAACAAATACAAACTAAAGTGTGAATCCAACAACAATCACAAACTCCTTTAATGTGTGAATCAGACTACAATAAAGCAGCACAATGTGATCAAGTTTGTAATTGGGTGAAATAGGACAGCATCAAAGAATCCATAGGCAGACCAAAATAGTTGGGACATTTTACTCTCATCAAAATCTTTCACCCCTCAAAACACCAACCTTTCCAACTAGCCCATAACATTCAAATCCCGCTAACTTAGAATACTAGAAAACGAATATATACACTAGAAGAAGCAAGCATAATCAAAGTGGGGAATCCATCAAGCATATCAGTGCTTGTATCTGGCGAAGAGCTGCTCCGTTTGAGCATTCTTGTAGGCGCTGCAGGCGACGAGGTAGACGAAGATGAGCACGACGACGCTGACGATGAGGATGACGTTGGCCTTCCTCCACTCGTGCCGCAGGTTCCCCAGCATCCCCGCCTTGCACGACTCGCAGTTGTAGCACAACTGCCGCGGGTCGTTGCTCCACATGGCGCAGTCGGGGTCCGCTGCCATCACAGCAGCCCCGTTCCACGCTGTGGGCCCCGCGTACTGGTACCCGCATATCATCGGAGGCTTGCAGCATCCCGACTGCACATTTCCATTTTCGGAAACAAGAATCAACGAATGTCACCCTAACTGCATTCTCATACTACAATATTTTTTAAATTTATGCTACAAAGATATCAAATCATTCCAAATCAAGTATTTGATGCTCATGGTTTTGTTTATTGTGGATGAATGATGATAAGTGGGAACACATTATAGGGCTAGGAGAAATGCTCTCAAGGGACCACCATTAGGTAGGGGTAAGATCATGTGGTTTATTCAAATCAAGCCATAATGAAGCCTTTTTGACGAATTTTGAAGTAATTTTATCAAGAGAAAGGCAACCAAACAAGTTCTATTCGTGGGGTCCATAAAAATGTCATTCTGCACCTATCTTTTGATTAATTACAGAGTGTCACTGCCATAAAATACAATTTGTTAATAAAACCTAATCAAGAAAGTGAAACAAATACTCCCTCTCTCCAACTAACATGAGTAGTATTCCATTTTAGGCCTCCAAATTAAGATAAGTTAGTTTTCTTTTAAGAATATCTCTATTAAACACACAAAACTTTAAATAATACTCCATTCATCCCAATTTATTTGATATGTATTTTTTTTGTTGGGGTGTCCTAACTTACTTGACATATTTCCGAAAACTAATTTTACACACTTAATTTTAAATAATATATATTTCTCATTTCACTTTACACTACTTTTCAATCCTTCCCATATCCAAAATAGTTAGGCCAAGTAAAATGTCGAGGACAGAGGAGTATATATTTTTGTTGATATTTTATATTATTTTTCAACTCTCCTAAAATCTAGTGGTTAAGAGAAAGGCCTCAACTTGGTGGAGTGTGAAGGAGTAACAAAATCAAGCATCTGAAAGCTGAAATTAGAAAAAGGTAGCACCCCGTTTGGATGAAAGCAAAAAAAAAAAGCATTTCCCAAAATATTCCCCAATAGAGAGAAGAAAAAGAAGCATTACCTCAATAGGAGAGAGATGCGCGTTGAAGAAATCGGCGGCGGAGACATACTCGGCGGCGAGCTTGGGGCAAGTATGCGACTGAGCCAAACAGGCCCTAATCCCGGGCCAATTATCATCACTGGTGATATGGTCGCGGGCCCAGGCGGAGAAGCCCGCGAGGCGGTACTCGTGGAAGGGCATGCCGGGGACGGGATACGCGCCGCCGTGGCGAGTGACGACGAAGGCGAGGACGAGGAGGACTAAGAGGAGGACGATGAGCATGAACATGCAGACGAGGTAGAGCCCCAGCAGGCCCTCCTTCTTCCAGTAGGCCCCTACGAAGCCGGTGAGCGCCACGAGGAGGAAGGCGATGCCGATGAACACCAGCGGCCAACGGAGCCACCGGATGCACTCGTTGTCGGGCTTCGACGCCAGCCAGATGCCGGCAGAGATGATGGGGATCGAGCACATCAGGGCGATGAAGTTCAGCAGCGCCGTTATGTTGTTGCTCATCGCCATCTTCTTTGTTACTCTGTGTGTGTGTGAGAGAGAAGGAATTATTAGACAACGATTGATTATGAGAGAGAGAGTGTGTGTGAGAATGGAGGAGAAGTGTGGGTGGTTAGTCAAAGGTTTAAGTAGAAAAAGTGAGAGGAAATTTCGAGTGTATTTTGAATGTGGTGGTGACGTGGCGGGTCAGTATCAACGTGGCACTCTTTTAATCGATCACTAGTCCCTCCTCTGTCTCTGTCTCGAACAAAAATCTATATATGCCTCTTCAAAATGCCTCAGATAACTGTTATGTACCTGGTTCGTCTTATTTGAGATCTTTTTTTAAATTTCGACTGTCACATTTAGAACATCATATTATCCAATTATTTAACTATACTAGTAAGTTAGTTATAAAATACTAGCTAGTACTTTATTATTTCATTTTCAATCTTCCAAATAATCGATCGTACCCATATTTTGGGGTCGAATGGAGGGAATAAAAAAGTTAATTTATCAAATTTATCTTATTCATTTTTTTAATACTGTAACAAATTTCTAGCAAACTTGCTAAAATACATAGTACTACATAATACAAACAGAAAACAATTAAGGCATACAATCCATGAAGACACGATTTGTCTAACAGAAAATTGTAACTTCTAATTGGCAAATCATGTATAGCTTCGGAAAGACAAATCAATTGAGGTTGAGGTTTTGATCGGAATTTTATACAGTTTTCCAGGGTAACTAAAATGAGGTGGAGAAAGTGTCGTCATTGTGAGCAGATTTCTGATTAATTAATGTGCGTTGATCCATGAATCAGAGTTTTTTCTAGGGACAACGAATTTGAATGATATATCAAAGTTACCGATATAGAGAATTTCAGAACATTAGTGGTGAGTAGAAAGTTACAGAATTACCAAAATTAGAAGGGTTAGAGCTCCATTAATTAACCTGCCTCAATATATAAATTTAAATTTAATCACGCATGTCACCCAAACTTCAGCCGTAAAATACTCTCAATGATGTCACAATCATTATTCAATCAACCACTAAACCTTTAGCCAAAGAATTCTCTTTCTGCTACCTTTAATTTTAGTTTGTTCCCTCCCTTTTTGACTTCCCTACACATATAGTATTAATAATTCCTCAAATAATTCTTCAATAGAAATTAATTCACTTTGATGCTAAGATTGTCACACTCACACTCATTCCACTACAATAAAATAAGTGAAGATTACAAATTTTGTCGAAACTCGAAGCATAAGCATAGTTACTCAAACATGCATTTTTTTAATGAAAGCAAAAATTAAGATATATGGTGAGTACGTGATCAGTTCTCAGCTGCCGCCATAGTCTTAAGCGTCTGAAATCGGATAGCTTTGTCCCCAAATTTAGTCTCAGTGTAGAGGTTTAGGTAATCCTTGAAGCTAATCTCCCTCGGGAGTAGGAGGTCCGACGCGGGCGAAATGACGGCGTCGCCCCCGGGGTTGTAGAACGTGGCAACGGAGAGGCGGTTGCCTTCCTTCATGGCCATCACCCGGTGCACGGCGCTCTTGTATGCCCCGTTGCTCACGATCTCGACCTGGTCCCCGATGTTGACGAATATCCTGTTGTTCCTGGAAGGCGGGATCTTCACCCAGTTCCCGCCTTTCAGGAACTCCAGCCCCGGGACCTGGTCGTCCTGGAGCAGGAGTATGATCCCGCCCGCGTCCGTGTGCTCCCTGAGCCCCCTCATGAGCTCTGGACGCGGGCATTCCGGGTACATTGCCACTTTGGTCCCCACGGATGGGCCCCGGCTCCCGGAGAAGGCCTCCATCATGTGGGCCTTGTGGAGCCCGAGATTCTCGCACATGAGCTCCGAGAGATGCTCAGCCAGCTTGATCAGCTGGCTGATGTACTCGTCCATCGACTGCCTGCAAGTTTGACTTAGGTCCCTTATTTGTTACCTTAATTTGGACATGTGTGAGGAAGGTTGGTTACCTGAGGTCTGGGGAGAGGGTGGTGAGGTTGTTGATGGTGTTGTCGGGGCGGTGCCAGACGAAGAAGGTGCTCTCCCAGTCCCTGTCGCGGACAAAGGCGTTGTCGTTGGTGGAGATGCTCTTGGCCGTGTCGGAGGAGAGGAAGGCAGGCTTCATGTTGTGCTCGTAGTGGGCCTTGGTGAGCGACTTCACCGTCTCCATTAACTCCGTGTCGATGTTGTGGTTCTCGACCTGTTAGCAACATGATCAACATCAATCAATATCGATGCTTCAGAATAAGGGAGTGTGTGGTGCGTCTGTGTGTGTATTACTACCATGAAGAAGCCCCATTTCGCGCAGGCCTCGTGGAGGAGGGCCATGCTTTCGCCTCTCTTGTCGCTCCCGAGCTTGCTGAAATCGATCACGGGTATCTCCATCTCCATCTTCATCTTTACCTCTTAATTTGCTAATATGAGATAAAAATGCTCCTTTTGCTCTGTTTTTCTTTTGTGTTTGTGATGTTGTGGTGCTAACTTGGTTGGGTATATATAGGGGTGGAGTGGAGACATGTGAGGGAGAGTTGAATTAGTAGTTTACTTAATAAAAAAAATGGAAACAGTTAATTGCAGTTACAGTTGAGAGGGGTAGCTAATATTAGGTCCAAATTCAAATGATGGAAGGTTGCTTGATTGTTATGGAACATAATTGGATGAAAGGATGCATGTGATCTCTACAATATTTAAGTGGTCAACTCATCTGGCCTTTTCTTCTACCCTAAGTTGTCTTCTAGCTGTGGATGGATCCTTGTTTTCCAAAACTAGGTGCACTTTTACCATTTTTCAACACCACAATTCTTTACGAACAATTATGAATTATCTAGCTCTAGTTGAAAATGAATATTGATTAGTAATTAAGTTCTATAGTACTATTATGAGACTTTGTGGAATATATGGACATTTCTTTCCTTCTTTAATATTCTTGGATGCTTTGACAAATCTCAGATTGAGCTTATTATATGAAGAAATTTATTGTATAGAATAAACATTAAAATCAGAATTGGCAAAAGAATAAGGGAAAAGGTTGGTATTCCAATGGGCGGTTTGGTCTGTGGGCGTGAATGGGATTTTACTAAAATTTGGTTGAACATGATTCCTACTACTCTAGTATATTTCGAATTATGTCACGACATAATTCTTCTTCAAAATCAATCATTTCGAAAGTATCTTTGCATGAGCTTTTTTGTGTTAATGCTAATTATTCTTTCTTGCTCTATAAATTGAATATACAATGAGAGGACTTAATTTAATTGTCGGAGAATAACTAAGGAAGTTAAAAAAACTATTAACAATACTAAATTATAAACTAAAATAGTGCTCACAAGATCTCTTGTGACATGATACATTTTTTTTTTATTTCCTTGCAAATATTATATAGCATATGCATTCGTTAGAATTATGATACAGCTATATATGAAAGTTAGATCAAGAACCAAATTAGGGCAACATGAATTCAATGAGAGCATCACAAAATTGGATAGAAATATACGTACACGTGTAAGGGTGGGAGTTAAAGTGAGGTTCTCCGACATATACGTGTTGATTTATTTTCAAAGACTTGACTGTTTAAGACCTTTTAATTCAACCAAAAATGGGGAAAGATGAAAAGAAAGAAAGAAAAAAGTTTAATTACGCTGCTGGTTTTGGGTTTGACACAATGTATGCAATGTTATAGATTGATCAATTAATCTACATTACTATCATGCAACTACTTGGATGTAGATTAATATTAGTTGCTGATCTTTGTTTTTGGACTATTTCGAAATCTCAAATATTCGAAGAAGAATAAGAAAAGAAATGGGAAAATATATGTCCATTTGGTTGTAAAATGATATGAGACGTTCGATCCGTGACTGATAATTAATTTTATATATAATAAAATGACACATAATATATTCAGAAAGATACTAAACGAGCATTAATTTGGAATTCTATTATTTTGAATTTTGGGGAACACCGGACACGTGAATTTTTATCTCACTTTATGCTTTATTATTATTATTATTATTATTATTATTATTATTATTATTATTATTATTATTATTATTATTATTATTATTATTA
>JAYJMF010000056.1:5894005-5912267 GCA_036873715.1 Salvia sclarea
TAATCATATTCGTATCTTGATAAGAATTAGCCGACTCATAAATATGCTGCTAAACAATATTCATGTTTAATATTTTTAAATTTTTTAATTATAACTATTGCCGTGCATTGCACGGATGGACAAAACTAGTTTGAATAAAACTAGAAGCAGTTAGAAGATGGATTGCATATCACATGGGTAGTTCCATTGAGACATAAATAATTGGGCAAATAGCCTGTAAATTGCTGAACTTTACCCAAATTCTCATTTTGCATACCAGTTTGAAAATCCGCGTGTAAATTGTTAAACTTTCAATTTATTCTCATTTTGCAACCAATGTTGACTTCCAACGAAGCCAATACTTACACGTCTCTCTAAAATTTATATGTGTTTAATATCGATCGGCAACTAATACAATGTCACATTTAATCATATATGAGCCGAAAATTAGGGCTCCAAGAAGACGTAGAGGCTAGAAAACACATGTTGAAGCGAGAATGTCGAAAATGATTAAATAGAAGATTAATGATTTTAAAGGATAAACGACATTGTTTCATTAATTAAATGTGACGTCGTATTAATTGTCAGCCGACATTGAACACGTAGAAATTCCGGAGAGACGTGTCAGCTTTGGTTTCGTCGGAAGTCTACATTGGTTGCAAAATGAGAATAAATTGAAAGTTTAGCAGTTTACACGCAAATTTTCAAGCTTGTATGCAAAATGAGAATTCGGGCAAAGTTCAGCAATTTACATGCTATTTCTCCTAAATAATTTTTGGTTCAAATAGACAATTGTACTTAATTTAAAAATAAAACAATCCCCGAACTATCTAAAAACTGTAAAACCGAATGCAAAATATACATGCTCAAATCTTGAGCGTCTTGTCACTGACTAACAAATTATCTGATGATACAAACTGCAATGCTGTTTTACAAGAGAAGCCTCAGGAAATTCTATATAAAAAATTATGGCTCCATTGATGACATCTGCACCAAACACAGATGAACTACTGTTACACAAGGCAACGTACAAAAACTTGATATCAGCGATAATGAGAATGCAGTATCTGCCCTTAAACCAGGTGACAAGAAATTACCTAGCATTCAATGTTAAGATCCAATTCGTGACCTAAACTTGCAAATACCACGGCGATCATCTGAAAAGGACTCCCGAATGGATTCCACCATCAAACCAACGGCTGCCACTTGACCCAATTCCTCATCCTTCTCCTGAGAAGGTGGTAAAAACCATTTTTAGGAGGAAAATCAGCATTGGAGTAATTCCAGTAGGCAAACGAATAGGTATAAAGCACGAGAAATACCAATTCGGCTAGCCGGTCTTCAATGCTAGGAGAACTTTCATCACTAGGCATGAATATTTTCCGATAAGCTGCTCGCAGGCTCTTTATCTGGGATATATCATGTAAAGTTAGCCATGGTCGAAATGTATAATGTTACATTTAAGAGCATATAAGAACACCCTTCTCTTTTCTTTTTCTTATTTTAGCTGTAGTTGGGGGACTTGGGGTGGGGTTGTGGAACAGGAAATTAAATTTTCAATAATCAGTTTGATGTCTAAGTGTAAGAAGCAAGTAATTAGCACAGTTAATGCCAACCATGAATCACTAGGACAGTTGTACTCGTGATAAAATCATAGGAAATCTATATCGAGTGCACAAAAACTCATTTGAGTATTCTCATAAAGTCTTAAAGATTATATAAGAACATATTCCATATGACCATTTCAGGGACCAAAAAAAGTTGATACAAAAGGAGGAAGATCTGTAAAATCTAATTCAGTAAAGGAGATCACAATTGGAGAATAACCAAACTATCATATATTATACACAATAAGTGCATTATGAACTAACCGAAAACCAACCTCCCCAACTGAAAACCCACGACGCCTTAGACCTTCAAGATTTAATCCACGTAGCTCGGCTCTTTCACCAGAGACCATTGTGTACTTGGGTACATCTTGAGAAACCTTCGAGGTACATCAGAGAGATAATAAAAATGAGCTGTTTGCAAAGGATCATATAGTCATCACATCATCAGTTCTGCCATGGCATGTGTTGAACTGAAGTCAATTAGATGATCATAAGTTTCTTGATTTTCAATGTCTCAGCTCTCCAAAATTACTGCTATAATATTGCAAGGAATTAACATTTCATAATCACAAAAAAGCAACCAATGTATAAATAGTGTGTGGAAAGGTTTATGATGGGAATGGTTAGGGGTGTTCTATTATTTTGCAGGGAGCAACTTTCAGTGAGTGGTGCAGATAGGTATCAAGATCAGCATCAGGCATGCAGCCACATTCAAAACTGAACCCAATGCCAAATATATGGTATTCCTCAAGATCAAGATTCAACAAGAAGATAAGAGAGTTGTACATCAACAAGGAAGATCATTTTATAGCATGCTTCAGTGCTCATTAAAAGAATATTTATCACTAGAATCAAGGATATTCCAAGCATAAGTCCTTACCACTGACCCGCCACCAATGAAAGAAAAAGAACCAATATGACAAAACTGATGTATAACGGTGGCCCCTGCTGTGTGAGTATAATTCTGCAATTTAACATATTCACGACCTTGTCATTACATCAATGGAATAATAGCATCTAAGAATCTAAGGTGAAAGCTAAAAGTTAAGAGGAAAGAACTAGAGCTCTACCTCCACATTTACATGGCCTGCCAATAGAGTGTTATTTGCAAAAATGTTATGGTTACCCATTTTGCAGTCATGTGCGATGTGACAAGATCCCATTATAAGATTGTTAGTGCCAATGATCTGTTGATGAAAGTATAGTGAGATATAGGATATTTGACTAATGATACATTTCGGATCCCAAAGGCCAAAGCTATGTAAAACAATGAGCAAAAAGTCACGTTGCTTACTGTTCTTTCATCTGGGCGGGAAGATCTATGGATAGATACATATTCTCTGATCTCGTTGTTGTCCCCAATCTCAAGAAAACATTCGTTCCCTGGCTAAAATAAATGGTTTTGAATTTGACTGTGCATGTATAATAGCAATAAAAGTTTGATATTCCACATTTAAAGGATATGTAATCCCAATTCTGTTCAAGCTTTTTCAGTAAATTAGCTAATACAAAATCAATGAGTTCTTTAGGTATCATATGAATACAGAGCATGCTGAAATTTCTACTAAGGCACCAAGCATGTCACATTTCTATGCTATTCCAGAATCAACAATAACAATACTTTACACTTATCTAAGTGTGAGAAGTCAGAGTTTTGACAGTAATCAAGTAGATTTTTCAATAGCAATGCTTGAACGTATAGAGAAATGACTT
Source organism: Salvia sclarea (assembly GCA_036873715.1). Classification (NCBI taxonomy): domain Eukaryota; kingdom Viridiplantae; phylum Streptophyta; class Magnoliopsida; order Lamiales; family Lamiaceae; genus Salvia; species Salvia sclarea. The sequence goes on from JAYJMF010000056.1 coordinate 5,897,308, forward strand.
GGTTTTGCAACCTACCTTGTATTTCAGATCTTGACATTTAATGCCTACCACAGCATGATGCCCAATCAAATTGTTATTTCCGATAACAGTACTACCAGGAAGATCATCACCAACTATAGCGCCCCTATAGACACAGTATGCAGATTCAGCTCTGAATGGAAGGAAAACAGACAACTCTAAACCAGTCTTATATGAGAGAAACAATCATCTTACATCATCAAAGTGCAGTTATCCCCTATCTTTGTATGTCCACACACATGGCTCCCGGGGTATAAGTGACAACCATTCCCTAACTCCACAGAAGGTCCAACTGTGCAAAAAGGACCAACAGATACACCCTGCAGTTGGATAAAACTTAAATCAATATACAATATCTTAGAATTCAAAAAGATGAACTTAAGAGTACAGAATAGAATTATAACTATTATATATATAACAGCACGACACAGAATTTTTTTAAAATTTAGCTTTTGCAATGGTACAATAACTTCTACGGGTAGAACATGAGTGTCTCAATGTCAAAACATATAATATGATGAAACATAGTTATGAGAACCTAGGACAATACCGCACACCAAATATCTGGTAAAGTACACTCCTCTCTGGTTCCAAGTCTCTATTATTACAACTATAAAAGAAAAGAATGACAAAAAAGAGGCCCATAGAATCACACACATCATATTCTCCTTTCCAAGGGATTCGAGCATCAATCCCTTCTTTTCTTTCTCTTTCAAGGATACATAGGGGTTGAGCCTCAGAGGTCACCAAAACACTGGATTTATAGATAGTGCTATTAGAAATCCATATTTCCAGTGGCCTGACACGTGATAACGTGAAGATGAAACAAATTTACTTGAGAAACAGCACCACCTCTTCACCATAAACCTTCTATAACTTGAATGTGTTATGCAGAAATACTAAGCAGTTTAATGGAAGTAGCTCATTGAAGTCACCAAAGTTATCTCATTTTCATTTCTTGACTCAATTTGCAGTGTGCGGGCATTTCAGGCAAGATATACACATAACTTTTATTTTATTTTATTGAAAAGGAGAATTGAACGCATTATTCACATTAGTTTTACAATTCCACAAAGTTAAAATAAAGAGCTTGGCTACAATTTTATTATCAATACTGGAAAAGAAAATTTCAATACCTGACCTAATACAGCATCCGGATGAATAACCGCAGATGGATGAATAAAACTAGACTTGGCCCCTGTTTCCATACAGCTCAGCTTCTCCTTCTCCTCCTCAAAATCTGTAACGAAATAACATCCATAAAAAAAATACTCCATTCATAGGTATATGCGTGTCTTTGTGTGCATATATATACTCATTATGTAAGCATGTGTATTATATGTATATGTATGTATAAATGCAAGAGAAATGGAGAGGTTTTTAAGCTTGTGTACAGGGGAGTGAAGTGGAGAAGCATCGGAGGTGGAATCGTTGAACTGCAACGGAGAATGGCCTTCGAATTCCGAGAAGCAAAGCCATCGTAGTCGAATTCTACCAAATTTTGGGGATTTTCCGGCATTCATCGGTTTAACAGTTTCTATGGAGTCCAGAATTTATGAACTCCCTTTTCTTAAAATGTAGGTCTAATTATATTAAATAAATAGTGGAGTATTATTTATTTTTTCTGAGTTTTTTTCTTTTTTACGATTGTTCGTTCGAACATGTGTTTGACTTGTATTACTTGGTCAAATATCAACAAATTAAAATAGGACAGGAATTTGACGATAGTTTAATTCATAAAGTTAATTAATTGAATATCTTGAATTTTCGTATTGAAACAACTTCATCACGAGCTTTAGTGAACTAGATCTCTTCTGTTTATTCTGGTGGTTTGCAAAAGTATAGATTAAAGCCATAATTCACTTTCAATTATATGGTTAAAACTCGAATCTCGAGTAGTGGAATCATTGAACATTTAGAATAGTTATAAATTGGTGTAAAAAGTTAATTTGAGTTCTATTTTATATTGTTGGTTGGAAACTTGTATTTATCCTAGATGGTTAAGCCATAACTTATTGCAGTGAAAACAATTTAATCTGTAAAAGTTGACCGATAAGTGGCAAATTGAAGTTGTAAAAGCAAATATATCATATGTATGTTGGCTTAATTAAAATCTCTAGTTTAAGTCCCCACCCTAACTTGTCATTGAAATTTATTTGTTGGCTAAAAAGAAAAGGCAAACATGTCCAAAAAGACTTATTTTTGTATGTTACTCCTAAAAATGAGGATTTGAATAGAATCACCAAAAGAAATTTATATTCTTTTATTCAAAACTCAAAGTTGTTAAAATAGTCATTGTTGCATCAACCGATCAAGAACCGAACACAACTACAACCAGCTCATACATACAATTCGGTTAATTAGTCCTTTATATTTTTTTAGGAGAAATCTTTTATAAATTTTCTTATATAGGCTGATCAACAGTCAAATAGGATCACACACTGAACACAGATCTTCCATTCTCCCAAACACAAGTTTATATCGAATAACATAAATTCACAAATCACAAATCCAAATAAATAAATAAAACTCCAATTCGTCGTGCCCACACGACTCCTACGACCACGCCAGCCCACCTAAAATCCTTCCAAACAAACACACGAACAAGAAAAAGAAAAAAAAAACTGCAGCTTCATCATCTTCTTCATTGATTGCAACAGATAGAGAATCAGAGATAGTGTGTCAACCAATACAATAGAAAAATGGCGTCGGTGAAAAACAAACAGAAACTGGTGATGCGAAAAATGTGCCCGAATTTCGAGCGCGAGGACACGCTGGAGACGGTGCTGGAGGTGCCGATCCCGGAGGAGCTGTTCGCGGCGCTGGGCAGCAACGGCGCCCAGCGCTGGCAGGCCATGGCCTCCTGGATGAAGGCCCAGACCTCCGACAAATGGTCGTCTCCGCTCATCGTCGGCCGCTACAACGAGATGAGCTTCATCCTCACCATCGTCGGCTGCCCCATCCTCCCCTTCCAGATCCACGTTGACCGCTCCATCGAGCGCGCAGTCAAGCACGCCTCCATCGTCAGCCTCCTCCTCCATTTCCTCCTCCTCCTCCTCCTCCTCGATCTCGTATATTAATAGAAACTATTGTTCTCGTTTCATACAGGAGGCCTCGACGGCCAAGTACATCGTGCAGCAGTACATAGCCGCGATGGGCGGGCAGGCGGCCCTCAACTCCCTGGGCAGCATGTGCGTGGTCGGGCAGGTGAAGATCAGCGCCTCCGAGTTCCACCAGGGCGACGAGTCCGTCCAGACCAAGAGCAACGAGCAGGCCGGGGGATTCGTCCTCTGGCAGAAGAATCCCGACAAGTGGTGCCTCGAGATGCTCATCTCCGGCTCCAAGGTCATCTCCGGCTCCAACGGCACCATCTCCTGGAGACAGTCCTCCAACCTGCTCAGGCCCATCTCCAAGGGCCCTCCCCGACTACTACGCAGATTCCTACAAGTAAGTAGCCAGTTCAGGTCTGGTCGGGCCAATTTTGACAGCTCTACTCACTCACCTGCATGCATGCAGGGACTGGATCCCAGGGCTGCTGCCAATCTGTTCATAGACGCGGTCTGCATTGGGGAGAAGATCATCAACGACGAGGACTGCTTCATACTGAAGATCGACACCAACCAGTCGACGCTGGAGGCCCAGAACGGGCCCAAGCACGAGATCATCCACCACACCATCTGGGGGTACTTCAGCCAACGGTCGGGCCTGCTGGTGAAATTGGAGGATTCGAGGTTGCTATCTGTCAAGACATGCAAGGAAGATGGCGACGTCTTCTGGGAAACCAGCACCGAGTCTGTCATCGAAGACTACAAGCTCGTTGAAGGCGTCAACATCGCACACGGTGGCAAGACCTTCTTCACGGTTTTCAGATACGGGGAAGAGTCTGCAAACCACAAACGAGAGATGCAGGAGACGTGGAAGCTCGAAGAGGTCGATTTCAATGTCCACGGATTGAAACCCGATTTCTTTATGCCTCCCACCGAATTTAAGAAAAAGTGAGGGCAGTAATTTATCATGGTAGAAGTTAAGGAGATGAATGGAATACCATGATCTTAATTTCACCGCAAGATAGAATAGGCTTTTGTAGATTAGAATAATCTATTTATTAGGTGGTTGTAATGTAAGTAGTACGATAGTAGCAGCAATAGTATTTCTTACTAGTGGAAATTTTGTTAGTTAGAATTTTTTTTGTTGGATGCATGGCCAATCCAATATCCTTGAATGGTCGTAATTGAATTCATGAACGATGCATGTTGAAATCTAAAGTTGCCTTCAGCTTTTGCCCTGTCGAGACCGGGAGAACTTTTGAAAATTACAAATATGACTAGTATAATTATAATTTTTCATAACAAATTGATTTTTTTTATACAAAATAATATTTTTTTTCTTGGTTTCTAGCCCCTTGATCATTTAACATGCAACAACCTTAAGAAAGATAAGAAAATGGACGAATAGGAATCATGATCATAGATAACTAAGCAAACTGCGAATCAATAAACTTGTAAACATCGAAGGGAAATGCCTTACCAGAATTTGATAAAATATGTGAGTGAACATAATCTGTAATTTTCTATGTACAATCAACAGCTTATTGTGAAGTAAATGAACAATGTGGCTTCACAACGCCTCTGATTTATTCCAACTCATACTATAATCAAATCATGTGTAAGTATAACAGTGACAGAAAATGGGGGCTTTTTACTAAAGCTATGCAGTTACCTTGTAACAGTCCTCGCAGCCACCCTATCGAGCTAAACATTCTAAATAGTCGGAATCATATTATATAGTCTGACCATTCAGACATAAACGATGTATGGTCCATCGACTCCCCAGGGATCTCCTCGTGCTTCGTTGGCTGTTCCTTGCCACCCACTAATCGGGCTGGATTACCCACCGCTGTGGTTCTTGGCGGCACATCTATCAACACCACTGACCCTGCGCCAATCTTGGCACCCTCCCCGATTTTCACGTTCCCGAGAATAGTCGCCCCAGCGCCAATCAGGACTCCATCGCCAATCTTAGGGTGCCGGTCACCACTTGACTTGCCAGTTCCTCCTAATGTTACATGGTGGAGGATGGAAACGTTGTTTCCAATTACAGCAGTCTCGCCTACTACAACTCCCGTTGCGTGATCAAAAAGGATGCCTTTTCCAACTTTTGCTCCCGGGTGGATATCAACAGCAAAGACATCTGAAATTCGAGCCTGAAGTGCAAGTGCTAGAGGCTTTCGTGATTGAGTCCATAGCTTGTGAGCCACTCGGTGAGCCTGAATGCACAAACAGATTAGGTATTTGAGAATACCTTATTAACACCTCATGAGTCTAATGTTTATGGAATTATAAATTTATCTAATACAACCAACTCCTCATAATTTACAGTATTATCCATCATCCGGAAAGTGTTTGGTCACTCAAATTTCAGTAAATCATTCAAATTCTTCCACGACACTTTCAGTTAGCAAATTTCAAACAACTCTTGACAAAATGGTCAGATAATACAATACCAACAATAGCATTTCAAACTCATGCAACCTATGATTACAAACCCAGAACTCTACCCACAGAGCAGATACGAGCATACTGATACTCTGTTTACATGATACTACAAAGTGTTGATCATTATTATACATGTATAAATATTCCAATCATTGACAGGAGTGAACAATGAGCAGTAATTGGCCATCATGCTCATAGAGTGCATCCCGAGATAGGAGAAACTGCAGACTATGTCGATCCATCATCTCTTACAAAAAATATACGAGTGGCAATGACTACCTTCCCACCAAAATCCTAAATACTGCAGCACCCCACTGTAGCAAGTGGCAAATCAATTTGCTTCCAGCAAAACAGCATGGAATTAATTATAGAATGATTTAATTTCCCTTAAATCCTCCCAGAGATGTTCAAAAAGACCTATCGAAGGTCAGAATCAATTACTTGGCGGCCACCGAAATAAACTTGAGAGGTGAATCTAACGCCTATAAAGCAAGTAGAAATCAGACAATTCATGTTTTCTTTCAAGTTCTCTTCCAAATTGAAATTATCCAAGAGGGCTTCCAAAGGCAAACATAAAGCTGAGAATAATGCAATAGCATAAACTTGAAAGGTATTGCATGCAAAGAACAAGAAGAATTGGATGATCAAACCATTCAAATCTTACTCAAGCATGGAAACATAGTACAATCAAGCAGATTTCTTTCAAATTCAGATATAATTGATGCTGAGGGATGAAGTCCTAAAACTATTCCTCTAGGGATTCATGCATTGCAGCGAATGGAAACCATCATATCTAGTGCAGCAACCCTACAGGGTGACTGAACCAGGCCTTAGACGATAAAGGCAGTCACTGAAACTTTGGAGATCAGAACAGATATTTAGGATGCCTTCAGTAATTCAGAATAATTCCCAAGTGCAAGGCCAAATGACTGAAACTTCAAACAAAATCTCTCTGATTAGCATTGACTTTTATATTTTATTTTATCAGGTAAAAAATCACAATGACAATTGCAAAGATCAGCAAGTCAATACAGTGAAAATTCAACCCACACACATCATATCTTGGAAATCAATACCCACACACGTTCATTAAGACTCAAAACTACGACCTCACGTCACAGAATCTCCACCTTTGCAAAGGCCTTATAGTCATCGGCTACTATCAACTTAGTTTACAGGATAAGCTTCAGATAAATTGAAAGAAAAAAAAAAAAGTTAAACAGTAGACACTATTGCATTGCAAAAGCAACACAAATCATCAAGTAACTAACCTAATCAAAGATTCAAATTCTCACCACTCAAAATCTATAAGCAAAGCAATCAAATAAAACAATAAACTATCAGCTCAAGTTGCAATTCGACAACCAATTTAGGGGAAGACAACAAAATCAAACAAGTTGAAGCGGTTCTATAGAAAGTACCGATACCTGGCAGGCGAGGAATCCTTTATAATTAAGCAAACAGTGTGAGAAGGAAATGCAGGCGGGGTCGCGCAAGCGCGCGGCGCGGAGGTCGGCGACGGTGGCGGAGCGGAGGGAGGCGTCGGTGGAGAAGATGTTGAGGAAGAGGTCATAGAGAAGCGTGGAAAGCAGAGTAGAGGAGCAGAGCTTGTTGCCTAAGTGGAAGGAGAGAGAGCGCTCCAAGGAGGAGTGGGAGAGGATCGTGGAGTAGAGGTAGCTGGCCAGAGCCGGCTCGGCTTCGGCGTCGAGACGAGCCTCGGCTTTGATATGGCTCCAGAGCTCTTCCTCCGAAGCGGGAGGGGAGAGGTGGGGGATTTCTCCGGCAGGCATTGCCGGCGGAGGAAACGGCGTCGTTTTGGGGAGTTGTTAGGGTTCGCCGTCGGGAAATGTTGTGGTGTTGCCGTCGTGGCTTGGGGATTTTGGATATTGAATGAAAATGATCGCTCGCTCACACATTGGTAAATCATAAAAGGATTGGACGTTATTTTTCCTTATTATTTAGTCCCTTCCAATTTTCGCTCACACACAATTATTACGACTTCAATTAATAAAATTTAGACCCTTTCAATTTTCACTCAATTTAAGAAATTTATAGTTAATATTCTCTTCATCCCCTTATTATTTACCTATTATTTTTTATAATTGATCCGTAACAAGAAAGTAAAAATTACCTTAAAAAATTAGTTAAATTTAATGAATTTTACCATTCTACACATAAAAATATAATTTTTGCAATTTTTAGGTACAAAATTAATATATTGCATCTATGACTCAGAAGTATGCATAATTTTCTTTTTTTTTCATCTCACAAAAGTGTACTAATTCTGTTTTTAAAAATCTACTCTATCAAAGAAATAACATTCTCCAATTAACATATATTAATAATTTTTCAAAAAATGAAATTTTTTTTCTTTATTTTTTATTACTTCTTTTATTAAAATTCATGTTACTTCTTAATGTGCATACTTTCGAGGGTAGGTGAAGTATCACTCATGATAACACAAGACAGATGGTGTAATACTTAAAAAGTGATACTACTAGAATCGCATTATGTCCTTTTTTATTTATTCAAACGGAAAAGATTATTAATTTAAAAAATATAAACAAAAACTTAATGCACGTTTTATATAGAATGGGGATATCCATAGAAGGAAATAAGAGCAAGCGTTAAGTACCAATCATTGATGAGTCGATGGGCGAACGTTATGTGACAAATATGGGTCTATTTTAAAAAGTGATTAGGCCGGCTCATAGATTCACGCAATTCACGTTTTTCAGATTTGATGATATATTTTTATATGGATACATATTAGGCCAGCCCACCTATTTCTCTTATCGAGTTTTAGTTGGCACATCATGGCAACTCGCAAGTTTAATTTGCCAATCTAATTATAATATTAATACCAAATAAAAACTGGTATCATATGTGAGAAATAGTAGCTCTTTTAGCTACTATGATAGAGTTGTTTTTTCACCATTTTTGCTATGATGGTATATTGGTATGAAATGCGAAAAGAAATTAAAAAAAAAAAAAAAAAAATCGGTTCATATTAAATACACCTGTTAACATATTCATACATTAACAAAATAACAAGAATAAAACTCTACAATAATACTAACACGTTAATAAAATCAACAAGTTACGTATTAATGAAGATGAGGTAGGTGGGACCACGGGTTACTTTGTAACATGGGCAAAACAAAGAAGTTGCACTTATCCAAATAACTAAAAGTTCTATCCAATGATTATAAAAATAAGTGTCTTGCCAACAAGCTTACATTATATGGATCAATTGGTACTAAATTTGTTGTTCGGATGTACGACAATTAACCAAGAGGGAATTAGAGCTCTCCAATTAACAAATAGATTCGGCGGCAAAATGTTGGTGTGGTAAAAAAACTATGAAACTCAATCAAGTTCGAAATACTATTTGTTGAGTGGATTAATCAAATCAAAATCTACAAACTTATTTTGTCAGCTCGTAATTCCATATATCCTACTCCCTCCGTCCCTGAAATGTGAGCGGAGAGAAAAGTGACACAGGTTTTAATAAAAAATGTGATATAGTGAATTTGAGTAGAGAAAGAGTCTTACTTTTGACAAAATTGTATGTACATTAGTTGGAAATTGTAGACTTATTGGTAAGTAGATTTCCTAATAAAGAATGCACACCTTTACTAGACAGATATAAAATGGTCTTACAATTATAATTATAATTCAATTATGTAATTTGACTAGTATTGTTGGGGGTTTTCTAAAAAGAAAACACCCTATAAAATGATCTTACAATTATAATTATAATTCAATTATGTAATTTGACTAGTATTGTTGGGGGTTTTCTAAAAAGAAAACACCCTCCAAAAAATGGCGTATGCTGCTTGAATTGCGACGAGCACACGGTATTCTTTAGTAAAAGGCGAAAGAATAGTTCGCTATGTGCTCAACGCGCAGCTGCGTGATTTTAGAATTTCACAAATTTCCGTATTTATGAAGGCTGCGGGAGCATTCTTTGGTCTCTCTCAGCGATGTGGGATTCCTTCACGAGACATAAAAGGGTATTTTTGCTGCAGACTTGCAGTTGCGGGCTTGGGCTAGGCTGGGCCTGGCCTGCTACGCCTTCTTCATCAATTAATGAATGCCTGATTCTTACCACTATTTAATTTAATTGAAATTTTGGTGGCATTTCACAATCGTTCTAAGTCGGACCTAACTCTAATCTACTTTGCGTATTAAATCACACATTATTAACATCACACTCTAGTCATTTAAAAAAAACTTTATATCATTTTAACTCTAAACTTTAATTTTCTTTCTTTAGTTGCATAGTGATTTATTTGGATTGGCTCCTGAAATCCAATATGTTAGGTTTGCTAAGTGGAGTAATGTTTTAGTTCAATTTTATTGAAACATATATGTAACTTTATAAATATCTTTACTAGTATTTTCACACAAAATATATATGTAAGTTCCTATATTTCTTCTGTCCAAAAAAAAGTTCCTATATTTCAAATTATGTTTCAATAGGTACTTCTACTATTTTTGTGTTTTAAGTATATCCTAGAACTCCTGTAGTTTAAATCGAGAGGTCATTTTTCAACAGAAATTGCCTAAAAGTTTTTAATTTCTTGTTAAAAGGGATGTCTTTGGTGCAAATATTCTTAACATTGAATTGTTGAACTGCTATAAACCTTATATATTTCCTATAAACTAGAGAATTAGTACAAAATTTGCATTGAATTAGGTAGGGGCTGCGCGAACGCAAGCCCCCTCTATCACAAATTATGACGTAGGATCAACCACTTGGGTCGACCTTAGACTAGCACCCCTCCCAAGTGCAATGGAGGTCACCAACCTAGGCCATGAGTCTTTTGGATCACCCATTGACCCCGTCCAGGTAAGTACAGATCTTTTACTTGTTTCTTCTATTTATCTAAACACTACTACCATACTCCCTTTAATGCATACCAATGTGGGATATTACACTTCACTTTTTCAAAAACATTACTGTATTTCCTTGATCTTTGGTTACTTTGGCTTTCCTTAAGTTTACATTGGTTGGAAAAGTGTACAATGATTTACTTTTCATAAAACTTTTGTTTCAAATTTAACAGTATATCGACATCATTATGCACAAGTTCTTAGTGATTTTTTTTTTTTTCGTTTTCTCTTGAAGCTCACACCTAATTTGCCAGCTTGTGGAGAGGGCAGGGGGGGAGTAAATCAAACTGAAACCGAAAAACCGAATGAAATTGTTGATTTTGATTCCATTTGGATTGATTTTTGTGATCACTATGGTTCAACTTTTACTTTGATTTTTGGATTCAGTTTGATTCTGAGATAAGTTTGATATTGGGAGTATGCGTGGGAATTTTCATCCTAGATGATCCGCCGGAAACAGAGAGACAGAAAAGAAAGTCTGATTCTTGTTGGTATTCAATAAATTTGTTTCTATTAAATACAACATATTGTGAAATTTGCTCATCACATATTACAACACCCTCTTCCTCATCAATGTGAACCATTTGGATAGGTTACATATTGTAGGAATGGGAAATCATGCACAACATAAAATCAGTCTAGTTGCTATTTCTGCAGCTTAGATCAATTAGCAACTCTGCAAATATGTCTCTCTCTCATCTTCATGTACAGTTTAATTGGATCATCTTCAGCAAACACGGGTGATTCTGCCCGTAACCTCAGCCGTTCCACCCCTGCATCAACCTCGTATATAGCATAGTCAATCTTGCTTACACACAGCTATCCACCAGAGCTTGAGAGTTGAAGAATTTGCTTTGATTATTAGCTCAGTCAAAGGAAACCTGATCCTGGTCATTACACGATGTTCTCACGTTGGAGGGCCGGAGCATGCATGAATTCGTCTCAATTGTTCACTTCTAAGCTTAGGTTGGATCTGCGGATTCTCCTTCCTTTATGCTCCAGACACCTTTTATTTCCTCGAACAGGGCTCCTCTTACAAGGAGAACCGTCTTCCAAGATAATTCCACAAGTGAGGTTTAACTTTTTGCAGGTGGCTTGCTCGCAAGGATGATGGTTCAATGTGATATGGCTCTGTTTCTGATCTTGAAAATCAGAAAACTCTTTAGATTTCAGGTTGGCAGCAATAGGAGGGACTTTTCCTTCCGTATCACACTTTGAAACATAGCCGTTGACTCTCAGTCCTTTGTGTATAGCACATCGCTTCCTTCCTGCAACAGGTGGTGAAGTGCAAACAGATCCATGGCCTATGGCAACTCCACAAATATTATCACCACAATCACCATAACCAGATTGCACTGGTGTTGCCTGCAGCCTCCTAACTCCAAGTATTCTCGAGAATATTGTACTACTACCCGTTCCACTTGAAATAGAGGCATTTCTGATTTTAATGCCCACTTCCCTCTGGTTGGAGAGAAGAAATCTTTTCGCAAGAAGAGAAAACTTGGATGCTTTTTCAAGACGTTCAAGTTTATTGTGGATATCATCTTGGCGTCGTGAAACATTGCTGCCTTTGTTCCATGCGTAATCAAATTTGTCAAGCAGCTGTTTCTCAGTTATCTCTGCATCTTTCTTACTTTTTATCTGTAAAATGAATTCAAGAAATGAGACTGATGTGGAAAAATTAAATCCTTCATGATGAGGTATGGTATCTTGAATGCCATTAGATGATAATTGGGTAAATGGACTAAGTAGTAAGTCCTATAACATGACAAACTAGAATCATCACAAGTGATGTAGTATTAAACAAGGATTGAATATAGATTGAAACTTTTGAATCACACACAACAGAATGCATCATCTCGGTTCTCGACAATATCAAAGTACTATTAGATTTTGAATCAGCCAACTTGCTATCCTGAGTTTCAGGTTCCATAAAACTTGGAGATGTGTTCAGCTAATTTAGTTAATAAATATCTTTCCTTTTCTTTACAGTAAAGAGAGAAACCGAAGTTTTCCTTAGCAGAAAATTTCTAATGATTTTGGAGAATGGATCACAATTTTCTTTATCTGTGTGCTAAATATGAAAGCTTATGGAAGATTAAGATGAAATGCATAATCATAGTAATACAGTTTTTCAATCTTATGCGAAATAGGTGGAAAAGGGATGCTGCACTCTTTTGGACCCTAAAAAAACATAGGGCATAGAAATTCAAAAATACTTCCTTTTATAAATTTATTCTTGTACAGAAATTTGAATCCAGCCTTACTTTCAAGTTTTAGTCACTTATGATTCGTGTTACAGTGGCTATACAGAAAGCAATTGAACAATTACATTGATGAAGCACTTCATAAATTGAAATTTTCATAGGTAAATTACTTACAGGAGCACATCTATAAACGATTGGCAGCCCTCTCGAGAATATATCTGTAAATAATCCAGGTCCCTTTAGAGAAGAAACACTGTGGGCATTGACAGTCTTGCTACTTGTACATCCATTTTCCAAATGGGCACCATCACGTCCGTACTGCTGCAGTCTGTTCCTAAGGTTATCAGCCTGTCCAAGATAAACAGGAATGACAGAACTTGAGTCCAGCTTTCTAGTTTCTCTTCTAGATTGTGGGCGTGATGTAGCAATCCCAAGCTCATAAACTCCTGGACATGAAGTCCAGTTTGGGAGGTTTTGCGTCCTGTACCTTTCAACTCCTTCTTTTCCCGTCGAATGATCTTCCCAATCAGAGGCTCCTATCAGAATCTGGCCATAATCATGATATACATCAGCATAAAACTAATGCAGAAACAGGAAATATGTAGTTTGGTGAACCTAAACTCATTCAACTACCGTTTTGAAAATTAAAAACTCTGTTGATACAAGTAAATCACAACCTAACAGAACAAACACTAATAGTGATCTCTATCAATGGTTTATAAGCATCTACTTTGAGTCTTTGACAATACTGTCAATTTATTTCCTCATCCTCATTAGTCCTTCAATCAAGAAGCAAGATAGATAAAAAAAGCTTCTCCGTTTTCAAGCAAACAGATATCTTGAGAAATCAAACCAGGAGACATCTTCAATGGCAGCCTATGAGTATTTTGAGTTTTCACCTAAACAAATATACGCACTCAACTTGCTTCGATGCAGCTAAACTCAAACTCCTCAATCACCTTAAGAGAATTTCCCCCTTTCCCGAGGTTAAAGCATATTAGTATATATTTTAGAATAAGTTAACATTTAGGATCAGAGAAACTAGATCAATCAATTCATCAAGATCACAAGTCAGCAACTTATTAACACAGTTTTTTTCCCATTTTACAGAATTCAACACGTTCTGCAGCTACACCGGTAAAATTGGAAAGACAATGAAAAAGTGTAAAATCGCGATTAGTCGACATTTAGGATCAGAGTAACTAGATCAATCAATTCATCAAGATCACAACTCGCAACTTAACACATGTTTTCCCAATTTTACAGAATTAAACACGTTCTGCAGCTAGACCGGTAAAATTGGAAAGACAAATGAAACAGTGTAAAATAGCGATTAGCGTGTGAATGAATGAGTGTTGAGGTTGAGGAAAGATGACCTTCCATTGGGAGAAAGCAGAGTCGTGTTTGGTGCGGCGGAAATCTTCTCTCTTGAGCCGTGGGGCGGTGGTTGAAGCAGTATCGGAAGCGGAGCTGCGCGCTCCCACTGCCATTCAGCTCGCTCTCTCCAGAATTCACCTGAGCTGACCGTTGCTTGCTTTCGAAGCCCTTTATATACTGCCAATATAAAGACAAATCTGCCCCTAAGAATCCACTATTTTAAAAACTCTCGAGAAAAAAGAAAAATGAAAAAGTATATGAGGGAATGTTCCTCATAATTTGCATGGTTTACCTATTTCATTTTTGTCAAAACAACTAATCTACGATATATTTTTTAAGTATGATACTTTGTTATACTATTTAATTAGTTATTATTAGAACAATAGTTTGAGATTTAGTTAAATAAATATTTATTTTATTATTATTAATTATCTTATATAGATAGTTTATTTTTCAAACCCATTAAAATTTATATATGTAGTTTTAATATGAGAAATGGAAGTTACCAATTAAATATAACATAAAAATATACACCTATTTTTTTTATTAAAATTATCTAATGTGAATTACTAACACTTTGAAAAAAAAATTAGAATAATATACTAATTTATGTAAAGTGAGTAAAATAACTTAAGTTATGAAAATTATTAAGAATTTTTAATCTACACACTTTTTTATATATTAAAATATACATCGGTGTTCATTGGGTCAAGGCAAATATTTACGTTAGGCCGGCCTAACGTTAGGCCGGCCCAAAATTGCGCTCAGCCCACTGTCCAAAATCGCGCCCATGCCTCAGCCCAAGCATAGCTCGAAGCCCAAACCCGCACCCACTTTCTCGGTCAGCCCAACCCGCAGGAAGCCCAACCCGCGCTCAAATTTACCCCGACCCGTATTCGACCCATGACCCGACATATATAAACTATTTTTTTTACCCCTTTCACCATTTTCTAACCTAATTTTA
>JAYJMF010000056.1:5912367-5922429 GCA_036873715.1 Salvia sclarea
CGCGATTTTTTGCTGTGTGGGCTGTAGAGGCTTGGGCCGGCCTAACGTTAGGTCGGCCTAACGCAAATGTGCCTCTTGGGTCAATAAATAAGAGGAAAAAAAAGTACAATTTTCTAAAACAGAACTAGAAAGAAAAAAAAAAACTTTAATTTATTTATTTTTCTTGCTAAAAAATTTCGTTGATATGTTTATTCATTTTTAGTATGTAGATAATTATGTCCGGTAAACCTAATTCATTTTTATATAACCTCAATGAAGTTATATTTAGTATTTAAATCTATAAGCTTTTTAGAATATATTAGGTGATAAACATTTATAAAACTGTAATTTAAACATTTGTGTTGTAATTTCACCGTCAGGCTCAGGCTCCTAGAAGAAATTGAAGCCTCGTCGTAATATTTGTCTTGTTAAGTGAGATTTCAACGATTTTAGGCTTTGTAAATTGTTTCCTCACATTCGGAATGTTTGGATAAGGACTCAAAAGCTAGCTCGCAAGCAAAATATCAATATCTCAAGCTCGACTCATTTATTGAATCATCCAAATTGCAGAATTATAGTCATTTTCGAAATCTCCACCCTAGTATATTGCACATTTGCACTCTACCCTGAGCTAAACTACTTGGGATTTACATATTGAATATTATTAAGAGTGATTATGCACATGCCTACCTCTCATTAGGAGGTTGAACATCTTCATCCCATGATGATTTATTGGAATGTAAATAAATGCCTATATTAATTCTTCAAGTGATATACTAGTATACATATATGTATTTACTTATCTAAATGATCCTATATGCTGGAGCTGGCATTCAACATACGTTGCCAAAGAATGAGAGACTATTGTTGAGTTTGAGATAAAGAAGGTAGTGATGATGATGGCTGACTATGCCGTCTCCCTGACGCAACTGCAGCCAAGCCCTCATCTCTCAACGGAACTCTCAGTGATGCCTTCATAACATCGTATACAGTAAACCCGATTGCCACTGATGGTACGACCTGAAAATGGCAGACACTCGCGGTGAGCCTTTCCGGGTTGAAGAAAATGAGTCGAAAGTCGTAAGAGAGGTTGTTGGTCTCACCTTGAGGTAGTTGATGCTGAGCCCGGAGAATAACTGCTTCCATCCTTGCGTTTGGAGAATCGTGACAAGAGATTCGACAGTTCCTTTCACGGGACTGCTGTCGGATACTATCAGCCGTTGGACCTGACACCCAACAGATCTTAGCCGTTGGATTTGAAACACGGAACATCTTGGGCGAATGAGAATCGGAGTTGGATGAATGTATGTTACCTGCATTTGCCGCCTGACGACATCAAGAGGGTATGTGAAGGTTTGCCCGAGTAAGCCTGCAACCGAGCCACACACAAGCTTAACCGTGATGTCCTTTTTGTGATTCTCGGGGACGTGCCTTTTCATTTCCTCGTAGAAATAGAATTTTAATCCAGCATAAGGAAAGATTCCGTAGAGCGATGGAGCTGAAGAGGAAAGACCATATAAGAGTTGGAAATAAGTTTAAAAAGTTTCAAAATGGGGGAGTCGAGTCTCGTGTGAGACTGTCTAACAGATCAAAAATCCATAATTAAGACAGGGCAATATCCGGATTTCAGGCCTCTAAATATGGATATGGATCGAGATATTGACCTATCGTATGAATCTTGATCCGTAATATAAGACAATCTTACACGAGTTTTTGTGTAGAAATTTTAGTCATTGGACCATAGCAAACATACCAACGCCTCTATAGAGGCCTCTCATGCCAGCCTCCTTGTATATCTTGGAGAAGCAATCGCGGATTCCATTATAGAATATATCTTTCTGAGCATGCCTTTGTACAGCGGTTTTTGAGGATTCGACAACCTGCAGCGTTCTATATGCACTAGTTATGGAACACGTAACAAAAGGGATTCCTGAAATGGAGCAACAGCCTCCGCCACCAACTGCAATATTTTACGATTGTGCTACACTAACCACTATAGGACATCTATATCCTTAAAGTTTGAAAATGCTCAACCAAATATTGAGGTAAGACCCTTGTGTTTGGGTCGATATTTTGACCTCGTTTTCTTTTTCCATCCCTCAATTCTTATGGTCCATCATTTTCAGATTATTTGGGCACGATAATAAAAATTTGGACTGGTTGAGAAGAAAAGGAGATGCATTAGGTTGTCTTAGGAGACGAATACTTGCCTGATAAGCCAGTTTTGTCCGAACTAAATCAAGAGGATAAGTAAAGAGCACGGCTGTTCCTCCTGCAAATGATCCAGCTATGAGATCAAGGACGGGGCCCCTCCCAACGTCGGGAAAACCCAAGATGATCCATCTTCGATATTCTTCATAGGCCATATAATGCAGCGCCGCATAAGGAACAATGCGTGCAACACTAGCTCCATTCCCTCTAATAACAAAAATATGATCGCGTACGTTTAGTGAGACGAATGAGACAATTAACAGAGAATATGAAGATAAAAATAAAGGAGGAAAACGAAAGTATTAAATAAGCTATAGATGAAACAACAAAGATAAAGTTCTACCTATAAAAACCAAGAACCCCTTCTGTTTTTGCAATTTTTGAGAAGGATCCCAGTAGGCCAAGACTATGGAACTCAGCTCTTCTTGTCTGGGTAAAATACAAAAAAGAAAAATGTTATTTTCTTCCCCCATCACATATTCCCATGTTACTTTTCCTAAGAGGGTAAAAACCAGTCCGATTAGATCAGATCCAATAGTTATCCCAGCCCACAAGAAGCAACTAGACTTGCCAAAAAATTTGACGATAACATATATACAAGATGAAATGCTCCTCATAAATTGTTACTTTAGAAGTCCTATTATCATCTATGAAATAGGACATACAAATGATGACTTAATCAAAAGTTTGACAAGAAGGCAAGATTCACTAAAACTCTTCCAGTCATCTGAGATTGCAACCAGTGAAGAATATTGAATGAAGCCTAAAATGATTTTACTTGCTGACCTTGCAATTGGCTAAAACGGTTTTAACCTTTTTAGCAGAATATAACCTGTCTTCCATGCATCATAATAGAAGCGGGCCTTTTCATTTTGTATTCAGGGAGAAGGATAACAAAATGAGACAGAGAGAAAGAGATAGGAGACACTGCCAGTCTGCAAAAATGCTATATGATCTTTAGGCTAGTGAGTTTTCTTCTTTTCTTCTCTATCTCTCCTTTTATTTTCCTTTCCGTTTTTTTTTGGGAATAGCATAAAGTTCAAATCTGTTCAAATCCAGCAATATCTAGAAAGACGACACACTTGGCTATTGGACAAAAGCGATGCTTAGCTGCTTACATGCAGAACCTGTAAGCTATATACAGCTCAAGCTCATAACTTCAAAACTTCATTCCATATTGTTAAAAACTCATTTTCCAATTCTCATCAGGGGAACTTCCAGACAAAACTTTCATGGACATAATAGGGCTTAGCACAATGTTAGTAGGAGATCATTTGTACTAGTAAATTCCAACGACTTAAATGGCCGAGGACAAGGCACATACGTACTTATGTGGTCCGATAATTGGGAGGAGATAATGGCCAAGGACGAGGCAGATGCTTCTATGGTCCGATAATTGGGAGGAGATATTTGTACTGTTGCTATTTGGAGACCAAGCAAATGCAACTCTAAATAATGCAAACCAACCCTTCAAATGAAGAGCTCCCCACTATATATGGATGTAAAAGCATTTGCAGGTGACACCATAAGATTGATATTCTTCATATATTTTTATTCTAATTATACCTTCATAGGTACTACACTACTAATCAGGCTCAGGCTCTATACATATTTCAACTGTAATCCACATTCTAACACCCTAATTCCACAGCAGAAATTGGGTTAACAAATATGCTGAGATTAAACTATGTCCAAACCTCTCTCTCACACACAAACACAAACAACTGATAGTGTTCTTGTTCTTCAACCCCCTTGACCCAATCTCCCCAGGAGAGTAAAAGAGGACATAAATTTGAAGTCTTTGAGACAAAATTCAGTTCAAGAAACCAAGAAAACAGCGTTGATGATTGATGATGATGAAGAAAACAGAAGTAGAAGTAAGAGAAATAATACCTGGAACAAGATCTTGACGCGCTCAAGAGGGGCAACAACGGTCTTGGCAAATCCACCGGCCACACCACCAGCAATTAGCTCCTTCACGAAAACAGGCATCCCATCGATTATTCCATCCACCAATAACGCCTTCTTCTCCTTCCCGCCATCTCTCTCTTCTCCCATTTTCACTTGCTTTGCTTTCCAACCCCAATACAAATCCCCCTCTATATATTACACATAGAGAGAGAGAGAGAGAGAGGCTGAGGGGTGTCTCCCTCTCTCCTTCAATAAAATTGAAGAAGCTAACTGGAGTTGTGGCCTTTTCTGGGAAAAGATTGTGGCTTCGAATCGGCGGTTAATACGCAACCGAAACTGAATTTATATGTTTAATGGGATAACCTTTCAAGCAATCTTTGGTTAGATTCCAGTTCCCAACTCAATTAAAATAATATTCAGTTAATGGAAAAAGGAATTACAGTTAGTCTAATTGGGTGTTCTCCAGCAGGAGAGATGCGATGCTTGATTTGTTTATCAATAAATTGTGTGCTGCTTTTCTTATTTAATTCGTGACCCTACCAAACTCATCACTGCTTAGACTTGCGCAGCAATCACGATTCAGTTTTAACCTTTTCACCCACCTCTCTCTTTTAAGCTATTTTTACACGTTTTTTAGTCGGATAAATATTGAGCCTTTGTTAATTGACTTCATATTTTGACATTCTTTCTATGGTCGTACTTGTTTTTGTGAATTAAATATTATTTTCCTTATAGGCGAATGAGTAAAATCAATAATTTTATTTTATTTTTCTTTAGACTTGTGTAAATGTTGTATGAAGATGACGAAGTGTAAAGTTGCAAAGGACTAAAATTGTTGAGAAATGAGAAGAATTTGATGTAACTACGTCTCTTGGATTGGTTTTCTGAATCAATTACTTGCTGGAATCACAGACCAGAAGACAACATTAGTCTGATCGATCCTTGACCCTTGCTACATGAGCTTGGTGTGTTCGTATAATTCGTCCATATATGATCTTATCTTAAAAGAGAATTATTGATTAATTGGTTAAAACTTATACCTCTATTTTATAAATAAATGAGGCTGGTTTATTAGGGTTCTCTGGAAGTCCAAAGTCCAATCTAAATTTGTATACATAGACTCCTTGAGACACTTTAGTTTGGTATCACTAAATAGGTTAGGCACAAGTAATAGGTCCTCTCCAAAATTACATACTTCCATCCCTTAGAAAAGAAGAGAAACATATGGCTTCATTTCTTTATGCTTCTTCTACATATTTGCATTATGTCAGAGCAAGATTAGATTCCATATAAACAGAATTGGAGAAGTTATTATAAATCGTTGTGTTGCTGCCATTTTTTCTTTTTGAAGAATTCTACTGAGGAAGAATGTAGCGATGAAGCCTATCCGATAAAAAAATAAACATAACTGGAATTCATTACTTATTTTTGGTAGATTAATTATACTCTCCACCCCTAAGAATATGTAAATAATTAAATCGGAAACATATTACACTTCTTTTTTGAGGCAATCACTTTACTTGAACAGAGCCAACTTTCGAAAGTAAAAAAAGTATCAGTTCTTTCCTCTTCTTTTCAAGTTTTGTTCCCTGACGAATATTTTTAGAACACTTAAATAAATATATCGAAGTGAGTTATTGCTGGAAAGAAATGATAAACTAATTTAGAATAGGTACATACAAGAATGAAAAGCTGAGGAAATACCCTACTAGCCTATAATGCTTACACACACACACTGCACACGGTAAGCAGATAGAAACTAACTAGGCCAATCGCCAATAAACTTAAGAATATAACGTGATAGAAATTAAATTCTAAAACTATAGCACTCTTCTTGAACTTACACAAGTTGATTAATCCAAAAAAATATTGTGTGCCACTATTTCCCACTATTCAAGGCATATTTAGCCAGCTCAAGAGTAAGAATGACGCCATTCATGACTGACAGTTCGAAGGCAAGTATGTTACAAAGATGACTAGAGTTGAGTGGTTAAGGGACTTATGTTGTCTTCATTGGATATGCATTCAATAAGTTTTCCGAGGATCCTAGCCAGATCTTCGCTGTTGTTCCATTCACAAACCTTTGCTTTGACAAGATTATTATTTTTCAAAATGCGGCCGAATAAAGGAAAGTCCTTTCTTGGCAAAACATAGTCTCCGGCAGCAAGCTTCAGAGTTGGACAGAAGTCGTTCATCCCATCACCAGCGTATATTAAGCTTTTGCTTTCACTTTCAGACAAAGAAACCTGGATCTGCTCGATTACACGACCCTACAGTAGAGCACAAAAGAATTGGTCTTACGACTTATCGAACAAGCCAAACATCTCTCTCCTTTATGAACAATAAGCATAAATTAAACTCCCAATATTTTATGTATAAAAGGCCACTTCAAAAAAATTAGCAAGGGAGAATTGAATAGCCTACTCTTTGAATGTAATGAAAACCTATAGGTTACCTAGGACTCCCATTATGCAAGCAAAATACACAGCTGAATTCTTAACCGTCACAATGATTTGAGCCCACTTGAAACAAATTTTACAGGAAACTCCAAGGAATTGTGAACAACTTTGTTTCAGTCTTGATTACCTATTGGGATGAGGTAGTTTTGCCAAAAGGATTAGAAAGATTTATCATTTGTCAAGCTGAAGCTAGAAGCTATAGCATTTGACGGAATTTGGAACTGGTACGTTCAGTTCAAAGAAGAAAGGGGTTACTTGCATTTTGAATTACAACCTAACTAACCTCTTCTTCAATTCAATAATACCCTCTGTTGGAATAATATGTTCAGTTCCAAAAAGGGGTGTTAATTGCATTTTCAATCATGACTTTTTTACCAGATTTACGAATTCAACACAACATTCCAATTACAGCTATGCTCACAATGAAGTCTTAATTTTTGCTGTTTGAGTCACTTGTCACTATCAAGGTGACCAAATGCCTCAAAGATAAAGTTGGTTAACACGTGATAAGTCAGCATTAAGTTGGAGTTATGACTAATTATGCTGGCATATTGAACAAAAAATTGCAAGTTCGTAACTAATATTCCAATAACAGAAATATGATCTGCTGGGATTTTAAAAAGCAATTAGCCCCCCCAAAAATGCAAGTAAAGTTACAGCTCTTCTTTTTGGCATATTTGATTAAAGCACCTTACAGAGATGGTATGAAAAACTATCTATAAGTACAAGGCATTTATATTTGCAGGAGATGTTGTATTTTTCCCCTAGTATGAGGAGAAAACTAGGCACCACAACAATTCAAACCACATCATCGTTTCACTATAAAGCATCTAATTCTGATAACAAAATTCAACTTGTGTATGATCTTCAGAAAAATCAACAATCAACAGTCGAGCAAAACACAAGGCCAATGCACCGACACATACGCAGACATTTAAACGTCAAACTAACATACCTTGCATAAGTTGGATGGGCAGAGATTGCAACCATGTGGCACAGCTGAACCGTGGAACGGAAAGATCCTCAGCCTTCCTTTATCTACAACAGCAGGGTTCGTGATGATCTCCGAGAAACAGCTGTATATATCATAATGTTCCAAAATAGTTCTGATGTAGAACTGGTTCGAGTCACTAGCCACCTTCAATTCACATCTGAAACCACCACAAAACACACATTTCCCCCCTCGTCATATCACACACAACTTGAGCCACAAAAAATTAAAGCACGGCAAGAAGTTTGCAAGGAAGTACCCTAGAGCATGAGCTAACTTAATAACTGAAACAACCTTAGGATGCAATGGCATTCCTCTCAAACACTCAGCAATATCATCCACCGACTTTCCTCGAATGTGCAGCTCCTCCAATAGCCTATCCTAAAAAAAACAGTGGACTAGTTACTACCGGAATCAAACAACAACTAACAACAGGCTGAAAAATTGATAGCATGTTGCAGAGTTAGAGATTTAATTTTCGCTAATTCTAGGTTAGAATTGGGGCAATTTGTGACCTAATCACCCATTTAAAGCTTGAAATATCCGAAACCAAAAAATTAAACTGTACAGAAAGCACATGATCGGATAAAATATTAGATCAAGATCATATCCAGCTTAGAACTGAGCATAAACAAGATGGTAAACTAAGAGATAAGAGTATTTAGGCAGAAAATAGATACAAATATATGTATGTATATGCAATAAACAGACCATGAGAGAGTTCCAAGGTAAGGTGGGGCGGAGGTCGCGGAACAATTGGGTGAGACCCATCTTGGTGAAGATCCATCTGTCGCTGTCGTCTTCGATCAGAGTTCTATCGAAATCAAATATTATCACGATCTTCCCGGCCATTTCAGCCGGAAAACTCTCTCTCTAAGCTCGATTCAGTTCAGCCGCTGCTTGTTTTCTTTATTCGATCATCTTCCTTCAGCTTCTTCTTATTGTGGTAATTGAGCCACATGGTGATAATAGGCTCGTTTAACTTTAACGACTTCTTGTTAGAGGCCCATTTATATTTGGGCTTCTTAGCAGCATTAATAGGCTTGAAGAGAATTCAATTTATGACTCTGGGATGACTGATATATTAGAAAGCAAGCACCACCAACCAGTGTTGTTTACGGTAATACTAGCGATTGAATTTGAAAATATTTAAAATATATATTTTCAATATATATATATATATATATATATATATAGGATTAGGATCAAATAAAAACTTAAACTATTGTAAAAAGTTAGTACTAATCCTATCCATCTATTTTTTGTTAGTGTACGGTTATGATTAGCAGTTATGTATTTACGTATTTTATATTTTTATTATATAATGATTTATTTTGTAATTTTGAATCTTTTCATAACAGCTACCAACCTCCTAATTAATTTGTCATCATCATTTTCTATCATTATTAGGGTTTAGATAAAAATGGTAATGATATCTTTTTCTTGCAGAGGAAGAAAAGGAAATTTAATTATATTTCATATTATAAAAAGATAATATTATTTTCTGGATATGGAGTAAAGATTATTTGAATAAATCCACAAAAGATTTTCCTTGAAGACAAAGAAAGAAAAATACGCATGAAAAATTCTTATTTTTATTTATTTAAAATAGTGAGATAAATATGAGCTTAAACTCTGAGTTGAACTTGTGCATCTCTCGAAAACGAATTTTAAACATTGAACTTGAATATGAATAATAATAATGAAAAATCCATGAAAAGTATATGCAATGTAAACGTGCATGCATGTATGATTAAATTCTTATTAATGGTGCGACTTATTGGAGCTTAACAATTCAATCACATATAAAATACACTTTAAAAAATTAAAATACTTTTAAGAAGAAAGTAGCAAAAAATCGGGGTGCTACATTAACCCATATCTGATTCTTCTTAAGAGCATTCAGTTCCTCGAAAACTGCAGCCTTCCATTCGAGGATCTGCAAAGCTTCTTGTATAGACTTTGGAATCTTCACATGATTAAGGTGTGGGATAAAGCAAGAAAATGAAGGAGATAAGTTTTGTAGGGAGACAAAGTTAGACATAGGATATTTGGAAGTGCATTTTTTAACTCCTTTTGTAAGAGCCACAGGTAAGTCCAAATTAGAAGTAGGAAGATCAGAATCAGGTTCAAGATTTAATGGAATGAGAATAAGAGATGTACCTGGCCTTGAGGTTTCGTTTGGACTATGCATAGAGATGTCTGGTTGTATTGCTTTAGAGATGCGCTTCTTGGAGTATGTTTGTCCAAATCTCTTATTAGAGTTTGGAGACTGATGTATGTCATCTAGTGTTATAGTTATGGCCGATTCAGTATTTGTTTTTTCAACACATGTAGGTTCTTCCAAACCATCATGTACAAAATTTAAGCTCAAAAAATCCAAATTAGACACACATGTCATTAAATCTTCCTGACTCCTAATCACACTATTTCTTAACACAGAAATATGGTAGTAAATAGGTAAGTCGAGTATCGTATCCACATGGATTGTACCGTGAAAATACAGAGGCT
>JAYJMF010000056.1:5923358-5939558 GCA_036873715.1 Salvia sclarea
TAACTTTTTAATAAAAATATTTACAAATTATGACATAAAATGATTCCCGTCGAATTTCGACGGGTTACAACCTAGTAGTATTAAATTCTTTTAATTAATGATTTAATAGGATACAATTGAAAATTTCATGACGAAAACTTTCCCAATCATACATGAGTTACACGGTCCTATAATCGTAACTGAAAGGAATTAGATCAAAGCTAGCACTTATTTTTATTTCTCTACGAATGGCGGCTTTCATATCAACTGACATAAGTTTATTGGTATAAAAAGGATTCCATGATTACTTGTATATATTTATAATAATATATCTTCATCATTCAATTTTTTTTTATAATATATCCCCATTTATCCAATAGTTTCTCATAATATGTCCCCCATCTTTTAACTTTTTCTCATAATACACCATACTAGTATACAACGAGATGAGTCATCATTCTATCGACGGGTTCTTACGTGAACCATTTTTTCATGTCAACCTATAAAACGACGTCGTTTTTCCATGTCAACCTAACTTTAAGTGGATTTATTTGGAAGAGGGGGTTAATCACAAAGTCGTTTTATAAGTTTGACATGAAAAAACAAAAGTCCACATAAGAATTCGGCGATAGAATGATAACCCATCTCGCTGGATTCTAAGATGATTCTAAGTTACGGGACATATCATGGAAAAAGTTGAAAGATGAAGACATATTATGGAAGAAAAAAAAGACGCAAGTTCGGGAAATATTATGAAGAAATTTGAAAAATGAGAACATATTAAGAATAAATGTAAGCTAAAGACATATTTTGAAAGAGGTTTATGTCTATTTACCCATTTTTATAAAACATCTCTATTTACACATCCTCATAAAAAACATCTCTCATTTACCTATTTGTACTTTTTTTACAAATTTCTTACATTTTTCTTACATGTTTCTTACACTACCTTTTGACCTAATATTTTGGCGTAATATTTTGACCCAAAAAATTGCCCCCCCATAAAGAACTCGGCCTTCTCCCAAAAGAACCTGGTCTACGGCCAAAGAACCCGGCTACGCCCAAAAAACCCAGCCTCCTCGAAAAGAACCTGGCCTACGCTCAAAGAACCCGGCCTACACCCCGAAGAACCCGGCCGCACCCCACCTTTTAATTATTGGCCTTTATTTTTTTTCCGGGCCGATTTATTTAGAGAGAAGGCCGATATTTTTTTTGAGAAGGTCGATTATTTTTCTAAAGTTTGTGCAATTGGATGTACATCAGAAATTAAGTACACCAATTTTACACTCTTACAATTATGTCACGAAAGTGAAAGAGTTTACACGTAAAACAAAGCAAAAATATCACAATCCAAGTGTTTTTGGGGCCCACTGGTTATTAGTATGTGTAAATAGAAATATTTTTTATGAAAGTGGGTAGAAACCACAATTTCCTCTATTTTGAAAAATGATTAAAATTGGGGAACTATTAAACCTAGATTATAAATACGGCCCTTAAAATTATTTCTTTGTAAAAAAGTGTTCAGTTTTGGTAGAACCGTAGAACTATAACACACACACACTCGAGTCTCTCGATAAGTAACACGTCAAAACTACACAATACAAGTAGAAGTAGTAGTAGTAGTAGTTATTTAAGTACAACTCATCAAATTGCTGTCGCTTCAAAGCACATCAAAATGCACAATATCATAAAATCAAGAGTCATGATACCCAGAATATTCCATCGCTCCAAATTCATCATCTAAATTCAATACTGCCACTAAACGGTTGTGTTGTTAATTGGCCAAGGAGCACCAGCCATTACAGCCTCAATATCTTTTATCTCCCGTGGGCACTTGGTCATGTTCACACATCCATCGCCAATAACATACTGCAACATATGCCCACAAAAACAAATTATACAAGTTAACAAAAATATCACCATATCGAAGAAATGAGCTCACGAATTTTTGGCCGAGTAAATAATTACTACGATGATACCCTCAACAAGCCAATAGTTAATTCTACGAAGAAAATTAAATTGACCACACACTTCATTTTCTTCAAGTGAGTAAAATAGGACAGAGACCAAATAACCATATATGATACCATTTTCGTCTTTCTGTTATTAACCAGAGACATCATCCAAACAATGAGCGTCATGAAAAGTAGCAAGACTGCTATGACTGAATTCATCTAGATGATATCATGCAATTGAAAGTAAATATTAGGAGCAAATAAATTGATGGTCTAGTAGAAAGGTAATCCAATGCAACTTTACCACATCACTTTCAATTCGAACCCCGCCGAAGCCTCTGAATCTGCTAATCTGCTCATGGTTGAAAAACTTTGATGTTTGTGCATTTTCCATTGCAGGAAGTAACAAGGCATCAATGAAGTAACATCCAGGTTCTACTGTTATCACCTGCAGGAATTCATGTCAGAGCAATTAGCATTACCGTATATATACTAATCTCTTCAAGTAATGAAGGTTATGCTGTATTTAAATCTTGAAATTAAATAGCATCCATCAGATTGACCCATAGTGCCACTGAAACACCACTGAATAAAAACACATGTCAGGAGATCATATCGGCATGTCTCAGAAATTTGATATTTATCAAGATTCTAATACAAGCTATAGGGACTCTTTTTCCCCCCTCCACAGAGATGCATTCAGAGGGGCCCTGATAAACAATCTAAGCATATGCAATGTATTAAAAAACTGAATCTGATAATGATCATTTGCAGGTTCCTCAAACATTGAATGATGATTAACTGGTCAATACAGTATCAACAAAGACTTTTCCAGTGGTCATTTAAGTTGTCTGCAAAGGAAGTATGTACTACCATTCCTTCCAAGAGTTCTCTACTGGTGCGCAAGGACTTCAAGCCCTGTTCTTTTCGTCTTTCTGCTCCCTAAAACAAGTCAATAATTGTAAAGTAAATAATATTGCAAACATCTCAATTGTTTTCAAATTACCTAGAACTGTAAGCAACGAAAAATATGTGTGTGCAATTAACATCAGTTATATGATCACCTTTAGATAGCCCCCAGGATCATGAGTATCAATTCCTAGAAGATGTCCCAGGCCGTGAGGCATAAAGACAGCTCCTATCCGTTCTTTAACCATAGCATCCACATCACTGAAAAAACCAGGCAATCGTGGTGAAAACTAGAATCAAGTTGAACACAATGCGAAAATATGAAGGAAAAGATAAACAACACAAACATACCCCAACATGAGGTTTCCTCTCTTCAATGACTCGAGAATAGTTCTTTCAGCCAATCTGGAGATGAGGAAAATGTTGGGTGCAAACTTAAAAAAAAAATGCAGAAGTATAACTGATAGTAAGGCTCATTCAGTTGTTGCATTTGCATGGAACTAATAAACATAGAACTTTAACTAATGCTCTTCTTCTAGTCATGCACAAACTCAGGTGGAAAACCAGAAAGAATTTCATTCCAAAAATTAACTGTTTCCTTCATCTTCCCATGAGCTTCTAGAGAACAGAGAGCAGCATGAACCGGTGGGAATCTGGAAGGATATTAGATTGAGACACTGGGAAGGGGAAGCTAGTGGCTGAGATTGGGAAAGGCTGGATGATGTGGTGTCTGTTAGGGAAATAGCCAAAGAGGTGTAATTAGCTCTGATTTCTGCTGATCAACGGGTGAGCAAAGATTCTGATTGAGGCATCATTGGATTTTCAAAACAGATCAATAATAAAATGCTACTAGCTCCTTAAAATCAGTGTCTATACTGGGAAATCAGCAGCATGTCCCCCTGGGGCTGGACATATTAAATATAACACCATTGCAGGTCTTTTGCAAGAAAGGGGACTAAGAAAAGCAAGAAATGGGCAAATAAAACAAAAGGCATACCATCACATCAAGCCTATCTGATAAGACTTATGGGAGGGCATTCAAATAGATTATCTGTAAAAGGCAGACAAGCTACATCCAGACATAAGACTGAACAAGCCAGCAACCCATCCTCATTTTTCAAAACCTAACAGATGGTCACAGTTTTCCATGATTGGGACAACTTTCTCGAAATGAAATGGTCTGTATTATACGAAGAAGGTCAATAAAATATACTTGAAAGAACTAACTGGATGTACCAGTTATTTATCTGACCTACATCAGTTCGAAAACTAGTATTAACTAATGTCTTGTTTCTGTGAAATTCTTAGATTCTTCATTTCTGAAAATGGAACTATCTCCCTATGGTAATACATGGATAAATAACTGGATGTACCAGTTATTTATCTGACCTACATCAGTTCGAAAACTAGTACTATTAACTAATGTCTTGTTTCTGTGAAATTCATAGATTCTTCATTTCTGAAAATGGAACTATCTCCCTATGGTAATACATGGATGAGTTCCAAATTCTTCACCTGAAAGGTATGGCTTAGTTTTATTGACTCTCTAGTCTGCCCTAGCAAATTCCTAGCTAAAAAATAGTGTCAAAGCACAAGACTTTACCATCTGATTTTAAATATAATTTGAATAATCTAATCAACAAATAAGATTAACTTCTAATTTTCTTGATATCAGGAAGCTGAAGAAAGGCAAAACCAGAAAACTGCAAATGCTCTAGAGAACAGAAGAGTTTGAAGGCTTAATTAATATCTTTCCTGATAAATTTTAGGTTCCTTTATGATAAAGATCTGTTATAGTGAAGGGACTAAAGAAGACAGAAACCGAAGAATTCTAAAACTATATTGAGATTTGGAACAAGTCGGGACCTTGAGTTTCTTACATGTGCATACCAACCCAGCTTACTCCTGGTCGCATATTGGATATGACAGCATCATGTGCAAGAAGAACAGCCTGCAAATGAAGAAACAAGCAAAAGAATATTTAGCATCATCATATTAATTTTCTGGAAAAAAATGTATGACTATATTCTTCTTATACTTCTAGAACATATCCATCAGTGACAACTTGTAAGTCCAGGACTTAGAAATCTTTAATCCAGCACAAGAAATCATAATTGGCCCTTAACTAAATGAAAAATGATCATACTGCACAGTATTTTTCTTCTCCATTCACCTTTTAAGCTCTCTTTTCGTATACTATAGGAGCGGATGCCAAATCCAAAATCCAATATGTTGTAGTTGTCATGCTTATGCATATTGTCAGGACCCGAAAAGCCGTTCAATGAAATGCTTATCAAGAAAATTTAACTTTTGCAGCGTTGGAATTCACGGACTCTCTGTGTGGTATTATTACACATGCATACATCCACACATAAGTAGAAGTACTCACATTGAAATTTCTGTACTAAATTTATGAAAAAAAAGTACTCACATTATATATAAGTGACTGATCATCCGTGAATTTTCCATTGACCTGCATGTGCAATCAGACTTTCAACATTACTAAACGAGAAACTGACAAGCTTGTTAAAAAACAAGAGATTATCAAAGACGACTTTCATTAATAATAAACCTTTCAGCTTCGAAATAGACTGGGGACTACTTATAATTGGAGACCCTGAACAATACACAAGAGAGTAGAGACTGAATGAAAGATGACTAGAGATCCTTCAATTCATTATAAATTGAATATGCTGGAAAACTGACACCAATAACTAGAGATCCTTCAATTCATTATCAATTGAATATGCTGGAAAACTGCCACCAATTATTTTCATGGCACTGCCATCATATTGGAATAAATACATTTCTAGAAAAATGTGCGAGAAGAAGATATAAGATAATGATTATAACTTTGTCTTGAATATTTATGCCATGTCATAATGCTGATAAGATGTATATGTGGCTTGGATCCCTCTCCCTTTAAGCTAGCTTTTAAAATGATTTTTTAAGGCCAGGTGTTGGCAGTATTTTACCACATTACACATATAAGACTGAGAAAATGTATATATAGCTTGAATGCCCTCTTCTTTGAACTAGCTTTTAGGTGAGTTCTACTCAAGTTTATCATATATACTTTGGTCTTGTGGTAAACATTACAGTTTCCTTAGAGAAAAAGTCTGATGTATATCAAAGACATTCTGTTCTTGGCATAACTTCTTGCTTCTTTGAACTAAAGCAGTGTTCACGTGATGCCTGGATTGAGACGACAATATCCAGTTCAATTGTAGATTTGTAGGTCAACAAGACAATCAGTTCGCGATATGTTTTAGAAAATCCAACATTCACATAAGAAACTTAGCACATATTGTTATATTATATGTTTAATTTACATATATAAGAACAAGCGCAATAGCATGTACATATGTATATGGCTATCCATGCTTACCGGGAAGGAACAGGTTATATCAGAACCATAAAAATGATATTCAGCTCCCATGTCAAGCAATGCCATATCTCCATCTTCAAAAATCTTAATAAGTAAAAAAGTAGGGTGTTAGTAATGAGAATCGACATCCCATGGAAACCATCATATAATGTGAACTGTATATTGTTCTCCACGTCTTTCACTAGACCTCCAGCAAAACAGAAGAAAAAGCATGACCCAAACCAAAAAAATTCTCTTTGAAAACTGAACTGTAAATCCTATAAAAGCATGCAAACATGAATAATTTTCCTTGTCCGATGCCACTGATGGAAGAGAAAAAATAAATTTTACCTGTAGTTCATAAAAACAGAAACAATAAACAATATAATGGAACAAATAACAGTAATGATCCTTAGTATCTCCTTAGTCACAACAACAGTAATCAGACATCTCCATCTTTAGTTCCATTTCCGGCTTAATTTTGATTAATTCAGCTAGCAGTTTATGACCTTAACATTGATGTGCATCCCAACTTACTTCTCACAATATTTCATTACCCAGACATCTAGATATGTTTAGATATAAACCACATAATGTTTAACAGCACTCTGCCAAATTGGTGATGATGGTATTCAGCAGTCTGTCCTCTTTGCTTTCCTGTGAGAGATCTTTCAACAATTGATAAGTTTTCCAATTAGCTTCTATATTTCATATGTTAAGTGGCTCTGTACATAACAAGGAACATTAGATCTCTGCACTTTTCTCCTTCTCACAAGTGATTTGAGATAACTAACTTGTAATTCCATGTATCTAATATGAATGGCTGCATACAAACTTTCCATGATTCTCCATATCTACTAAAATAACATTGGTTTCCGAAACACTTTTCCAACAGGCTTCAGTAGTACAAAAGTTGGGTATCCTTACAATTTTAAGTCTTTAATTTTGTGCACAGCTATGTTGAACAAGCACAGTGATGCTCATAGTTTTAACCCCCTTTACTACAATATATCCTAAAATTGAGGGGTTTTTTGGTATGGGATTTATGTAGAAGTGAAATGGGATGGTATGCAAGTGGTTGGTTGGTATGGTCATTCCTCGCCCACCACCATGCCATATCCCAAAAGTAGGGAAAGAAATTGTAAGCCCAGTCCTCATTATTTCCATCTCCAAATCCATCTATTTCCTTAAATTAACAAGCACCCCCAGGTCAATAAAAGAAGCTATTCGCACACCCCTGACCCCACCCTCCCAGCGCAAGTCACTCAGACCTGAAACTTTTAGTCTTATTATACCATGTTTATCCATCTGTCCAACTCAAGTAACAACAGTTTTAAGATAAGTAACTCTTTGACGCCAATGACATACAAACAAAATCATCATCTGGTGCATAATGCTAAAGATTCGATAAGATCCAGCTTAACATACCCTATCGTTAGGAGCTGCTGCATGACCATAGTGCAGTACAGAACTGCAATAAGACAAATTAAACTATAAGCTTATAATGAAAGCAATGCTACTCAAGCTTAAGGCACAGTATATTCTTCTCTGAAACCAAAACCTAAACATATATGCTCATTTTTCAAGCAGAGTAGTAGAAATATTATACAGAAAATTATAAAAAAGCATACCTGTTGCTGCCAGTTGCACATATACAAGTGTACGAACAGTGTCTACATCCACCATACATGTATGTGTGATGAAGAAACATACTTTCTAATTGATATTCTCTCATACCTGCTTTTGTTTTCCTCATAACCTGCTCAAAATCACATAAAAGCGTAAGTTACACAACTTCATCAACAAACCATTAACACGTAAAAAACATGAGAGCAATTCATATGAAGGATATTTTGTTTCACCTATCATAAGAAGATAGGAAACAGTCCTTTTTTCATCCTTGCATGATACTTATTGATATGTAGAGCATCCCACTTTACATCACGCATAACATGTCTAGCAAATCCTTTTTACTCGAACAAAACCAAATTGGATATAGACATTTTTTCGAGTTACTTATGTGGATGACCAGATAGTACATAATGTCAAGAGATTGAAACAATTACTTAAGTTCTCAGGAGTTCAAAACAGCAGAAGATCTTGGACATCTTTATTTAAGGAATGACAAAATTATAGTTGTGCAAATACCCAACTAGATCATACATGTTTTGGATGAGTAAAAAATGAGTTTTCACTGTGATAAAATGATAAACATTTCAAATATCCATTGCAAAAGGAACAAAGAGTGGAAATTTCTAAGACAGAAGAAATTTCTAACAAGTCACAACCAGTATTCAAGATATCCTTTTAAAAGGCTATTCTAAATCTCATTATAAAAGAAGAAGAAAACAAATGAGGTACAAATCCATATATTCACTTACTGATGATTACTTTTGGTTATTGTCATCAACTCTGACTAGGCACTTCCTTTTCTATGATCTTGGGAAGGAATGCAAACCATAATGCATAAGATTGAAGAATACATAACATTCTACTGACTCTTTTATGATCAATACAAGTTTACAAAATCAGAAAAACGAACCCCCGCACCTACAGCAAGCCAATGCCTGAAAGTTTAAATAACTTATTAATAAGAAGCAAGGTTCAAGAATATAAACCTCCACATGAGCTTCAGAGCTGATATCATTGGCAAACTGGATGACAGCAAGCTCTAAGGCTGACTTTAAGACACGGCATTCAGTCAAAATAGGATGTAAAGCATTAAGGTCTGTCTCGAAATTGTCGATCCCCTGAGAAAAGAAGCTTAAAGTCAACCATTTCCATGTTGATGGCAATGATCATGCAAAATATGATGAAACTTTTGCTTGTCCTCCACAAACAAAATAATACATTGAAGTTTGTTCCAAAAGAATGCAGGCTCAGCAACTCTTCTTAAAAGATCATTTTGATGAAAATGATAAGATACCTTGAAATCTGCTGGTTTGGAAAAGTTGTTACTGTCAGTATTGAGCCCATGCAGGAGATAAAGCAATGGTTTTCCTGGTCCTTGGTATTGCTGATGCAGAACTTTTGCAATCTCATCAGTATAATATACAGAGGTAACCATGTATTTTTCCTGCAAAAGAGAGATATAAATGCTATAGACCCAATTATCCTCATTACCCTCACCCTTAAACTGATTGAGAGCACACTCAGAGTATAATTACCATGAAGTAGGACGATGGCTTAATTTCTCCCAACCAAACAGCATAATCAGCAGGCAACCTTGGAGCAAAGAGTATTGAGTCTCCACTTGCTATGTCCTTCATTGCAAAATACATAGCACTAAGCTCACTTTTCACAAGACTTGTATTCAATACCAACAGAATCAGTACTAAATGATTGCACAGGAATATAACTCATGATAAAAGGAATTTTGCGCATTGCAAACTCTTAAACAGATGAAAGCAACTCAATCTAGCAAGTTTTTCTGGCATAGTAAATCAAAGGAACCAGAAAACTGACCAAGTTGCTGCTTGCATATGCAATTTAACAATTTAAAAGCCTCTGAACACTAAAAGGCAGACAAAATACTACAGCTTTTCCCAGCATTATAGGAACATAAAAGATAAGTGGACATTTGAAGTTCAATTGCTTGGACCATTACCATAACGTGCTATATTCAATAAGTGGAGTTTACATCCATATATCTTTCATTTTCAAATATTTTATGGCTAGTTGAAAAGGTAAGCTGAAATGAACTTACAATTGCTCCATAAAAACCGGGTTCTTGCACTCCAAACAAATATGCAAAATAGCTCTCCTGTCTAAAGATCAATAAGATTACCAATTAGGAATATTCCATTTGTTAATATATTATATAAAAATAGCCACCTGCTACAACAATTTCAACTAAAAGAACGGAAGGTGACCTAAAGCATCAGATATAATATTTGGCTTTATGATTAAACATGCATGCACACAAAGCATTCAAAGCTTAACAAATAATCTCATTAACATGTACTCCCTGCAACCCAACACAAGTGTTACATTTCTTTTGGGCACAGGATTTAAGGAGAGTTGAAAAGTATTGTAAAGTAGTGAATAGAAATTTATAGTAAGTATAATTTAAAGTTGTGAGTAATAAAAGTGTTTCAAAAAGGAAATGTAACACTTGTGTTGGGACGGCTAGAAAAGGAAAACGTAACACTTGTGTTGGGACTGAGGGAGTATACAATATCAGGTGATAAAAATTAGAAACCTCCATCAATTAAAAGATTGATATCTTACTATTATTGCTTTGTCGCACTATATAGTCTATATTTAGCATTGTCAATGCATGATCAACAATGGGGCCAATATGGCCAGACAAGTCTATGAAGCCTTTGAAAACTAGAAGCTCTATAGCTGGATTGTGTTAAATACTTTATAATGGCTTAAGCACCACTTCAGTAAGCTGATTCTTGTCATTGTTTGTGATTTAGGGTCATCCTCCTGACTCTGCAGAAAATTGTCAATTTGGGAATTAAGAATCAACTGATTCTACCTTGACCGAATAATCACTAGTGCATATTGGCTTCTGCAGAGTTTGGTGGTAGGACACAAGTTGTTGGCTGAAGTTTCCAGCTGATTCCATTTAAGCAGTATAGATAGAGATATGATGGCTACTTAATTGACTACTGGGATGCTGTGAACATCAGTGTCTCTCTAAGATGAATAAGATGGTTGAAAAATGCCTTGATGACTTGCTTCTCTCTGTGAAGCACTAGAGTTCCAACTTCCAAGTCAATTTTCCTATAATAAAAAGTTCGTGAAAACTACATCTGTAATATCTACAATCAACTTCCAGCTCTATGCTTCTCATACATCCTGCTTCAAACACTTACTAGGACAAATGATGTTCTGAGGCTAGTATAATAAAATGAGGTATCGAAATGGCAGCCTATCGTGCAATGTTGAGTATTAAGGTGCTGATACAGCCATACAGGTAGAGGTAGACGATCTATCTTATCATTGTAATCACTTGTCGGATTGCTCGAAATTGGAGTTGTATCTTTTAGCCAAAATCTCTTGCTTCAACTGATGTGACTCCACAAGAATAAAATCCCAAGGCTTGATCTCATAAAGTAACTTTATACTGTGCTAATACATGCATAAGAAATCAACTTATTCATCTGGATGTATACTAAATAGCACATCCACGTATTTGCCGGATAAAAAAAATACAGCAGAGATAACAAGCAACGAAATACCTGAACAGTTCTATATGATCAGTGCAATGGCGAGTCTGCTCTTCGCCACCCTATCAAATTGCAAATTAAACTGTTTGATTATCAACTGAAACAAGTAGGATTGTGAGAACAATAGTGTGAAGGGAGAAGTTACGGTACTTGGAGAAGGATGAAGCCATGGAGAGGGCGAGAGGAGACAGAGAGATGATCGCGAAAAGAGTCTACGAGCTTCTTACGGTTCACCACGTGTAGCTCCATCGGCACCTCCGGCGGCGAGAGAGACGACGGAGAACCCATCGGAAGATTTCCCCTTTTGTTATCGTTCCTTCAAAGAGCTTTTGGCTTTTCCAGAGCTAAATTTTTCTTTCTTTTTTTTCTCGAACAAATGCCTTAGCGGGATCATACGTGCAAATCAGGTACTGTAAAAGATAAATTTAAAATGTTACTACTATATAAATATTGTTGTAGTTTTAAAGAATTTTAATTTTAAAATATGAAAATATTATTATTTGATTATATGTATTAAAATTAATAAACTAATTTTAAAAAATAAAAAAACTTTTCTATTTATATCACAGTCATAACTCATAATATAAAAATATACTAGATGGTGTTGAATATTTAAGAACTACTCCCTCAGTTTTATTAAAGATGGTCCTATTTCTTTTTTGGGTTGTCCCATTATAGATGATCCTTTACAAAGAAAAATAAAAATTTAACTCATAAAACTCAAAGAGTATGTGGGTCTTTAACATTTTATACCTTACAAAAACTTTTCTTTAATCTTCATGCCCAAAAAGTTTAGGTCATCTTTAATGGGACGAAGGACATATAATTTTTGTGAAAGTTATTGCTTCAAGAAGAATTATACATCCCAAAAATATTGAAATTAATTTTTCATGATGTTAATTTAAATAAAGATACTTATTTGAACCACTTCATGCACTACACGTCTACAGCACTGGTAATTAGGGGTGTGTAAACCCAAGGTCGGTCCAATGCTATCAACCGGTCCGGGTCAGTCCATTTTCGATTAAAAAAAGGGGGGGTCGTCGGCTCAAGCGGGTCAATCCGGGTGCTCACCCTTACTAGTAACTAGTAAGTAATAAGTAATCGGTAGAGTCCATGAAAAAGACCCTATGTAGTACATTCCCTTCCCAATATGTGACATGTGTCCATTTTTATTTTTCTTTTGACTACCAAACACTCTCTTTTCCCTTTCCACACACCAATGTTACACATACCCATTTATTTTCTTTAAATTTAAATTACCTATAATTTTCAACTTTTTTCTACTGAATATTTTCATTTATGATCCTACGTAGCCTAGGTATTTATAAGTTCAATTAGATTGTGTTTGAAATCATAAAAATCTCTATGAAAGTATGATTGTTGATTTAATGGGTAATTTTAATAAAATAATTGGATAGTATAATACAAGAAGGAATTTGAGGGTGTGTCAATAGAAAAAATGGCTGAAAATATAAGGGGATGTACTACATGCAGAGACTAAGCGAGGGGGGTGGCTGGTAGTGGCCACCGCCCCCTCAAAATTTTTAACTTTTTTATACGTATATGTATAAATATGTATAAGTATTTATAAATATTTATTTAAATATTGCGTATATGTAATTTTTAAGTGGCTCATTCTTCTAAGTTGTAATCTAATATCATGTAGGGTATTAAGCAAAATTCAATTTAAAAGTCTGATTTAATAAAGTTCATTTAATAAAATAACAAAAAATGAAATTTGAAATAGAATAAGTGGAGATTTGGAGAGAATATATGAAAGTTACTTGAGATTTTTGAAAGAAAAATTGAAAAAAAAAATGACTCTTTTTATTGAAAGTTTTGATTGAAGAATTACATTGTGAAGCTTTTGAGTTTATTCGATTTGAAGAAAAGAGAGCAATATTTTAATATTCCTTTCGTTTATAATTTCAATGAATTTATTTTTTAGATAATTTCGACGAATTTTTATATGAGTTAGAATAATATTCTACTTTTTAAATATAGGTTCATAAATCAACCCAATGAAGCACACACATTTTTGGCATTTTTTATTGATAACAAGAAACGTTTGTGAAGTGTTAAGGAAAAGTCAGTTCTTTAATTTTAGAAACTTCAAAGATTGATGTGGTCCATGTGAAAACTAGTATTACTTCTGAAATTACCAATTCATAAAGGTAACTTTTTTTGTGTCCGCGTATGAAATATGGGCATATTAAGTGAAAAATAACCTGATATATTAGTATAGAGCATATTAAGTTTTATACTCCCTTTGCCTCAAGAAGCTTGAAACATTTCTATGGGCACGAGATATAATAGGAATATATAATATTTAAAGTTGTATAATTAATTCCAAAAAAGAAAACGCCTCAAACTTCGTAATATGGGGGAAGTAATTTTTAAGGTTAATGGTCAAATATGGCATGACTTTTGTACTTGTAGGCACTTTATAGCCTAACATTTAAAATAGTCAAATATGACCTCAAAAATGCACTGTCATTCCAAATCTAGCCCGGTTAATTAACACCGTTAACTTTTTGTTAAATATATTTTTAAATAGTCAAATATGGCCCAAAAAATGCTTCATCGTTCCAAATATAGCTCAATTAATTCATACCGTTAATCTTCTGTTAAATATACTTTTATTTTTCTTTTTACTTTTTGACGGAAATTAACGGTGTTAACAAAAAAAATTATTTTTGTTTATTTATTTATTTTTATTTATTAACACCTTTTGAAAAACCTACTATCATGTATTTATTTATTAAAGGTGCAAATACACATTTAAACATTTTTTAAGTAATTTTATTCATTTATTAAACAAATAGAAAATATTTAAGGGTATATTTGCACCTTTAATAAATAAATAAATAAATAAGTAATATTTTGTTTCAAAATTAATTAATTAAATTAAATTAAATAATGTAAATAAAAAATAAATAAATAAATAAATAAATGAAAATCAAATTTTTGTAACACTGTTAGCTTTCCATCGAAAGGTAGGGACGTTTAGCCCGGATTTGCAAACCTTTAAGGCGTAATTGGTCAAAATCAAACTTTAAGAGTGTATATGACCTTCGCGAAAACATTTAAGGGTGTATTTGCACCTTTGCTCACCTAACTACTTAATGTTAAAAGAAAAATAAAAATATATTTAACAGAAGATTAAAGGCGTAAATTAATTAGGTTAGATTTGGATCGACGGGGCATTTTTTAGGCCATATTTGACTATTTAAAAATACATTTAAGTGAAGTTTAACGGTGTGAATTAACCTGGCTAGATTTGGAGCGACATAGCATTTTTTAGGCATATTTGACCATTAACCCTATTCTGTTTTATAATATGCATTATTCTGTTGCAGTGTTCTGCTTTACAATATGCATTATTAATTTATTATGTTGTAAAATATGCATCTTATAAATATAAATATATATATATAGGGTTAGGTTAACGGGATAACCATTATTAAAGTGAGAACGATAAAAGTTTTGAATCCGCGTTGAAAATTTATGAATCTGCCAGGTAAATTTATGAATCCGAAAACACGGAAAAAATATAATTTTCGTAGCTCATGGGATTCGAACCCAATGAAAATATCCGTATTTTTGGATTCACAAATTCACCCGACGGATTCATAAATTATCAACGCGGATTCATAACTTTTCAGGTTCTCCCGTTCTCACTTTAAAAGTGGTTCTGTTTTGAACCTTTCCCTATATATATATATATATATATATACCTTAACATTATGGATGAGTGAACCCTAACATCAAATGATACATTTTTGTGTTTTACCGTATGCATTGTTCTATATTACCATATGCATTTTTCTGTATTATCGTATGCATTTTTCTGTTTCACCGTATGCATTTTTCGACTTTAACAGAAACTTTCAGCGATTTTTTCACAACAATTCCACCACCTCATTCTCTAATTTCTAGAGAATCTCACCGTCTTCTTCTCCGATTTCAAGCGAGCACCGCCATAAACCATGACCATAGCCACCGTCATGTCGCGGCGCACCATGTATCAATAAATTACGACCTTGAAAACGAAGAAGAAAACAAAAATAAATGTAACTGGACAAAAACGGTAAAGGTAAAAAGGGAGGAAGAAGAAGAAAGAAGAATATTAATACTTCCTCCGAGCATCTAACTAATTAAAGGGCACGAAGATTAAGGTAGAATAAGTATTTAGGGAGTGTTTATGTTAGATAAAGTAGGAGATATAATACTTTAAATGATAAAGTAAGAAAGAGAAAAGTAAAAATATAATTAAATAAATAATAAAATTAGAGAGAGAAAATGATAAATGATAAAGTAGTAAAGAAAAAAAGTGGTAATTATTTCCTTTTATGGAAAGTATGCACTTGTAATGGGACATCCAAAATAGAATACTTAGAGGCTTGTAATGAGACGGATGGAGTAATAAATTACTTGAATATTCTTATATTCTATGGTTAAAGAAATAAAAAAGAAGAGTGTTGGGAAAATATATGAATGGACTAAGTTGTTTTAATGATCCCAAAACCCTTTTAATATTGCCTTAGAGTTATATTTATAAGACCTACATGTTTTGGTCTTTAGACTAGTTTGCTGAAGATCAAGGCTGAAGATCAAGTGAAGTCCAAGACTGAAGATAGAGACTGAAGCTTAAGATTGAAGAATACAAGACTGGATTATATAATACTGATGTATGATATACTGAAGTCAGCAGCTTGAAGATACTGAAGACATAACTAAGTCAGTATCAACTGAAAGGTGGACTGAACCTTTCTAACTGAAGTTTTTACTTCAGGCAAAAATCAAA
>JAYJMF010000056.1:5946078-5971210 GCA_036873715.1 Salvia sclarea
GCTGTTTTGTCCTAAATTCAAAAATAATAATTTTTCCATTGTAACAATTATAACGTCAGTTCATTCCCGTCGAATTTCGACGAGTTACCGACTAGTAACTTTATAAAATCAACTCGTGTTTGTTGTTTTTAGATTGGAAAACATATAGCCCTTTATTACAGTTCAAAATTTGAGATTTTATTTATTTATTTCAATTGTAATATCTTCCATATTTAAAACATATTTCCTATTTTTATTGTACCATTCAAGATATGGAAAAGTATATTATAATTTTCTTTAATATCAATCTCACCTAATAATGGAAACTTTTCAATACTCTTATCATCAGAATAGCTATTAATTAAATTGCAAGTTTATAAGAAAATGTATGTGCTTTTGTGAAAATCATATAAATGAAATCATGTAGAGAACAAGGACGAAATGGGTCCTTTCATTTTCAATCGACCTGGCGAATTTATTTTTGAATTATGAATATTCTTACAAATATATTATAAATAATATTTTATAGGTATATTCATTATTATTATAACCGATCTGAATATATAAATAGACATTCTGAGTATAAAATCTTTTGACACAATTTGGCAAGGCGTTCTTAGAGTGCCTCCAATGGTAGAAACTAGTTTCTAGTTTCTTATATGCCACATCATTTTGGGAACTCATCTACTTTTATCCTTCAATGTTAGTTTCTCATTTGAGGGTCCCACTATAATACAAAAAGAAAACACTAAAATAGAAAAGAAAAAGAAAAAATGCAAAAAGTAATGTGGGTCCATAAGAAACTAGTTTCTATTTGGGAACTATTTTTTTTTTTTTTTTTTGTGATGGGTCCCATAAGAAACTAGTTTATAAAAGAAGACGTAAATTTCTAGTTATGCCGTAAAAGAATAAAAAAATAAAAAACCAAGGAGGACCTAACTACCATACCATCTTACAACAAATTAAAAAAAGAAAAAATAATTGTATGCATTTGTTAACCTAGTAACAGTGGGTTAACGTTGAGGCCAAAGATCTCAATGTTCAAGGATTTTGGGATCGAAATATTAATACAGAATATTTTTTATAAAAGTAATAATAATTTTAGGTTTAAAAAAATATTTATTAGTAGAATTTAATATATTTCTTATAAGTGGATATGATTCAAAAATTAAAATAACATTTACTCCAAAAATAACTATAAAATTCATATTCTTACAAGTGTGACTACTAAACTCTCACTTCCACTAAACATGGCTATTGTCGCCAAACCTCACGACTTAGGTAAGGACCGAGGGTGGGCTAATTGTCCTGCAATTAAATAAGTAGGACAAAAAATAAAAACATTAGCCTGAATATTCCTGTTTGTTTGTTTTAATTAGTCAAACAAAGTAATACCACTACATATTTTTATCCAAATCCTACACACTGCAAAATAAATAACACATGAATATTGATTAATTTAATGGGGCCAACTCCAACTCCAACTCAACCCAACTTGTTTGTTTATATTACCGTTGAAGTACACGCAACCGAATGTGAAGATCCAACTATCATCACATTTGGCACCAAACATACACACACAAATTCACACGTAATAAACAGTCAAACAGAGGCCTAATTGGAGATTCTTTCACTTTTGGGAGGATCATGAATTCATGACCACTCACTCATTTAACTCAAAAAACTCTACCTGTGTCTGTTTCTAGAGAGAGAGACAGACAGAGAGAGAGGAATGGGGAGAGATGAGCAACTGGAAGCTTCTCTGCTGGGTAGTGATGATGGGAGCAAGAAAAGAAGAAGGAGCAGAGCTCTGTGGCTTATTTTTCTTGCCTTTTCAGCCACAGCCATCATAGCATGTGAGTGCTATTCATTTGTTTTCTTCTATTTCTTGTCCCTTTTTGTTTCTCACACTATGGTTTTTTTTACCGAAAATAAAGTACTTTCTGTTTTGATGATTAAATATTGACTCCAATTTTTAGACATAGCATGAGTGGACTGTGATTCAGATTCAGATTCTACTAAATTAAAGGATTTCAACTAAATTTTTAGGAAATAATATTTGATCTTCTGGAAATATATAGTTAACTTGATCAAGTTTCTGCAGTAGAAGAAAAAGGGCAAATCTTGATCCCCTGCCTAATAGCAAAAACTTCAAAATTTGAAGATAATTTTGTTAAATTACAAACTAAGGAAGAAAGGAGAGAATTCAAATAATTCATGACCACAATTTTGTTGCATGAAAATCTTGGATAAAAATTGGGACCAGGTTTTGCCCTAAGTGATGATCACATCTCCAAGTTAAATGGAAGACAACCTGGCGGAAACGACGACGTTATAGAGTCACAGCAGGCAGTAGTTGCAGCCGATGATGGCCGTTGCTCCGAAATCGGAGTGTCTATGCTCGAGAGAGGCGGCCACGCCGTCGATGCCGCTGTCGCTACCGCATTGTGCCTCGGAGTCGTTGGCCCGATGTCTAGTGGGATCGGAGGCGGGGCCTTCATGGTTGTCCGATCCTCGTCCACGCCCGGTGCCCTCGCAATCGACATGAGGGAAACCGCCCCGGCCGCTGCCTCAGAGGTAGTAGTAGCTTCAATGGATGCATTTTCCTCATTTTGCCATCACAATTTTGACCCATTTTATTGACATAGTGTTTGTGATCATGTGCAGAGC
Source organism: Salvia sclarea (assembly GCA_036873715.1). Lineage (NCBI taxonomy): Eukaryota > Viridiplantae > Streptophyta > Magnoliopsida > Lamiales > Lamiaceae > Salvia > Salvia sclarea. The sequence goes on from JAYJMF010000056.1 coordinate 5,948,728, forward strand.
ATGTATGAGGGCAATGAGGATGCTAAGAGTCAAGGTGCATTGGCGATGGGCACGCCCGGTGAGCTAGCCGGGCTCCACGCTGCCTGGTTGAGGTACGGGCGCTTGCCTTGGGAGGCGTTGTTCGAGCCGGCCATCAAGCTTGCTAGGGATGGGTTTGTAGTGAGCCCGTGCCTCGAGGAAAAGATCTCGACCAAGGTAGACAAGATCATGGCCGACCCCGGCCTAACACGAGCCTTTGCACCTAATGGCAAATTGCTCAAATATGGCGACACTTGCTACAACGTGGAGCTTGGGAACACCTTGGAGGCCATTGCAAAAGAGGGCCCTGGGGCCCTGTACAACGGATCCGTAGGCGAGAGATTGATCGAGGACGTGAGGAAGGCGGGCGGGATACTGACGATGGAGGATTTGAGGAACTATAGGGCAAGAGTGACTGATGCAGTCGAGGCTGATGCTATGGGGTACAAGATTCTTGGGATGCCCCCTCCTTCGAGTGGGACAGTCGGGCTTGCTCTGGTGAGAGCCAATCTCGTGCCTGAACTAATTAATAAAGCATTCATCATCTCCTTCTTAAGTAAAACTAACAACCGAGGTGCAGGTTCTGAACATCTTCAACAGCTACAGAAACCTACACGCTGCTGAAGGTGTGTTAGGCCTGCACCGTCTGGTGGAAGCCCTGAAGCATATGTTTGCCATCAGGATGGATCTGGGAGACCCTGAGTTCGTGAACATCACCAGGACCGTGACTGACATGCTTTCGCCCTCCTTTGCGGAGAGGATTCGAGAGAGGATATTCGACAACACTACGTTCCCACCAGAATATTATATGCCTAGGTTCATATACTCTTCATCATTTTTACTTAGTAGGTAAAGAGCAACGATAGAAATGATTTTTTCTCGTTAACGTTTTTTCAGATGGAGGCAGCTGGAGGATGACGGGACGAGCCACTTCTGCGTGGTGGATTCGGAGAGGAACGCGGTGTCGATGACGACGACGGTGAACTTTGCATTTGGAGGAGGGGTGATGTCGCCCTCCACCGGCATAATTCTCAACAATGAGATGGATGATTTCTCAATACCAACAGAGGTAGCACCAGATGAGCTACCACCTGCTCCGGCCAATTTTATTCGCCCAAACAAGAGACCCTTATCTTCCATGACCCCCATTGTTGTCCTCAAGGTATAACCCCACTCACCATACTTCATATACATAACGAGGGAGGGTGCATTCGCTTTGGTTGCAAATTTATCGTAGAAAAATGAGGGATGAGAAAATTTCATCATATTTCAGGGGTTCTCACGTTTTATATCGCATGTTCTCTAGAGTGAAAAATGAAGTTTATTACACCCACAACCCTCCATAATTGGAGCAAAATCATGATCAGAGAATGTTATCTACTCTAAAAGTATCCGTTTTTTCAACAAATTGCATATAGATTGCATCGAACACCTAATATAATTTTCTTTGTATGATATTATTTAATAGGATAATGAACTAGTAGGAGTTTTAGGTGGGAGTGGTGGTATGGACATTATTCCTGCAGTGACGCAGGTTTTCCTCAACCATTTTATCTTGAACAAGGAACCTCAAGCAGCTGTTGAGAGCCCAAGGATCTACCACAAGGTATAGTATACCTACAATATACAATAGAAAAAACATGAATTTTCACATTCTAATTGATATATCTGCTGCAGCTTATTCCAAACATTGTTTACTACGAGAACTGGACAGTGATAAACGGCGAACACATTGAACTCTCTGAGGAGAGACGGCGGTTCTTGAGAGAGAGAGGCCACCAACTGGAATCTAAAGCCGGGGGCGCAGTCTGTCAGCTCGTCGTTCAAAACATTACCAAATCATCGGATTTCAGCAGAAAAATGAAGAACAACAAAGCATACAATGGAATATTAACCGGTGTAAGTGATCCGAGGAAGGGTGGCTGGCCAGCTGCTGTCTGATTCATGTGATTCACACATTTGGGCGCAACTTCGATTTGTTTGTACCAATTTTAGGCACTCCGTAAATCCATATAGAAATGAGTGCTGCTGAATGATTTATTGAGAAATAACAAATGCTTTCAAAGAACCAATCTAGCACGTTTGGGTTCACTCTGTATCTTAAAATCGGCGTGCTTCTATACTGAAATATGCAAGGCTGAGAACATAGCTCTGTCACAACACGAAAAGTAGTATTTTGTTTTGGTGAAATAGAATTTGCAGAGATACATGATACAAACAGAATTGTCAAAACTCTCCCAAGGTATTCAAGTTACATGCTATGATGCTTTGTCGAGAAGTTGTATCGGAGAGAGGATGTTGGCCTTGCTGGTCTCAACGATACAACCATTCATAACCATTTCCTCCAGCATGAAATGTGCCTTCTCCAAATGGAACATGATGTCCAGTTCACACTGCAAAAATCAAAACGCAAACCAACTTTGACGACTGAAAACAACTTCATCCGTTTTTGTATTTATTTTATTTTTTTGTAATGTTATTCATTTTCTCCTTTTGGGGGGTGGGAAGGGTGGATAAGAACTTACCACATTGCCAAAATGACGATCCATAGTTTCAACTAGGAGGTGTATAAATTCCAATATAGCAAGTTCATTCTGCAAACATAACCAAAGAAGGAACTGAGAAATATCACAAAAAAGGTCACTGAAAGCTCCAAACCATTAAAGGCCAATAAACATTGCAATAAGGAGGCATTTTGTATGGTCTGCGACTCTAGGTGGGACGCATTCAAATTTGGAAGAGATTGTTGACGTAAACTGTTAGAAAGGCCAGCTGATGAGTGCTTTTGGTGATTAGAGGCTGATAAAGGCACAAGGAAACCTATTCTTCATTTTATTTTTCTAATAAAGTGATATACTTGCAAACTTACCAAATTAACCCTACATAGTTTCCTTAAATAAATCAGACTTTTTTTTTTCTTTTCTACAAATGAATAACCAAGTCCTCTATTATCACCAGAGCCAGGCATAGTCAGTCAAGCTCCTAGTGCAAGAGATGTAACAAGAAGGCCCTCAGTTAATCTAATCCATAACGTCATATGTGTACCATATTGATTGTTTGTTATATTTAATCCAATATATAATAAATAACTTCAGAAAACAAACTGTAGCACAAAATCCAGAAATCTAAAATTTATGGATCCAACTTCGCAATCTTCCTCTATGCAATACTTAAAAAGCCTTTAGCTATAGTTAGAACCAGGGGTCTCACTCGCATTGTAGATAATTTATACTTGCACAAAGCACCAAATTCTGCGAGTCATCCTCCAAACTTAAGGAAGATATATAACAACTCAAGCCTGATAACACAGTTTCCAAAGCTTCACTGGAATTCCTACCACAGTAAAGTACTTTGGAGCTTGTTTTAATTACTGAAAAAATGTTAGCAGAGAAGGACCTAGAGTAAGTAAAACAAAAGCGAACTCGTAAACTTCTCTAGTTGCTTAAAGATATTTCCACAAATATATAGCTATTTTGCATATCATAATGCAAAATGTAGAACATTGCCACATGACATTTTAAAATCCTCTGATTATTAGTGTTCCAAAGGGTGGGTTCATATAGCCATCATCTCCCATTATCAGTCAGAATAGAAATTCTCTCCAATCCTATTTTTGGTTATATACTCACCATTATCTTAATTTGATCATTACTTTTTTCTTCTTACCCTAGTCAATCAGTCAGTCAGCAAATTATATAACAGTATTAAGATCAGTCGTTTCATATTGAATCCACATTCAGCTGCATAAAGATGATCCAACAACAACCACTTCAAATGATTTAATGCAAAGACACATTAAAAAAGCACTCCTAAAACTTTGGGTAAAACACAATAAGGTCTAAATAAGCCACACTTTAAGAACATGTGGTTTTTCTCTCATGTATAAAATACTTCTCAAATCATGACCTTGATACATGGATAAAGATTACACATATGAAGTTTAAGATAGTGCTTCATAATACTATCAATAATAGTAACCACATTTGGGATTTTCATAACATCTACATCAGAAAGCTGTCTCCAACAATCAATAGACTTATTCTTCTGGTATTTCATTAGCCAGTAGTTATTAGTTGAGAATAATTTGGCTAAGAACCATAAATTTAGCTAAAATTAGCAAGCTTCATGTTCTAAATGATCAGTGAAGATATATGTAAATGTTCACCCAGATGTCCTAGAAGAACGAGTAAGGATATAATCTTTGTCAGACTTCACTTTTAAAAGAAAAATATATCCACATCGGTATTTAAGTCAAAGAGTTAACTGAGGATCACATATAGCGTGGGCTATAAATGGTCATTGATTAAGAATTGTGGGCTACACTTCATATGATCTACCAGTTTACAGAGCTGCTTTAAGAGAGAGAGAAAGCCTGGAGCCCTGGACATAACCTTCAAACACCTCAGAGAAAGTTGTGACCTTATTCACACTTTCCTTGGCACTTTTCTTTTTCTTTAGCTCTCTTTATACAATCATGTCTAAAGAACTAGGATGACTATCAAGGTAGTGAACTTAATAGTTCAGCAATGAGAACGGATCGAGTAACCAAAAGTTTTTAGGCTACTTCTTTACATGCGGAAAGCATCATATACTTCACATTACTAAAGGAAGAGGAATTACAAGATCAAGCAAATAAAAGCCATGAAGAATCTTTTACTATGAGACAGTATGACTTACTTCTTCATTGTCTACTCCAACCAGGAAAAATAATGATGCATATCGCCTATATACCACTTTGTAGTTCCGATGCTCGACGAACGAACACTGTTAAATACAGAAACAAAGTAAGCTCGCATCTATGGAACCCAAGTACATCCGGGACAAAAATATACTCCTATTTTTTTAAAAGGGGGAGAGGGGGGACTTGAAATGATTACGTTTTCGTCCAATAATGCATATCTCCAACAGCTCATAAGTGAAAATATTTACTTTTCTCTAATACAATGTTCAACAATCAGCACAGGAAAGTGCAACAATTGTTGATGTAGAACAAGGGCTCATAGAAGACACAGACACAAATGAATTGAGATATACTTCAGTCAGTCCTGTTTCCTTTTTAAAGATGATAAATTTGTGCATGTTTGAAATTAAGAGAAACTTTATTTGCCTCAGGTAGCACATACAATGAGGTTGATGCAAGCCTATGAACCTTGTCAATATTCTCCAAAGGACTTTCCATCTAGGTTTAGGTTTCAGATACATTAGCTAAAGTTCACTCCTGAATAATAAGACATGCCCAAGCAATTTAATGAATCCCTATTTTTCTGATAAGAAACAGTTTTATTGCAATAAGAACAGAAAAATGAAGATTCATCCCTTTAACATTGATAACATTTGATCTGCCAGATACAGTCATACAACTTTAGTCTTCAGCAAGAACTGCTCACAATGAAAACATTTAATCTACCTATACTTTAACCTATCCCACAAGCTTCTTCATAGATGCAGTTTTCCAATGTATATTATACAACCCAAGACAATTACAATGGCCTCATTGTGCTGCATTAGTTCGCTTAACAATTTAGAGGGACTCAAAATGCAGTTTCATGCGGATCAAGCCTCAAGACTTAAATGACAAACTTGATGATCCAAACATGCCTTCTTTCAAACAAAATCCCAACATAGCCACCCAAAAATAAATTCAACCGATCACACTTCCACATCGAGGTAATTTTCTAACAAATCACATAGCAACATTTTCCTCCGATCAAGCTATTTTTGGTGAGATCAATTTCTAAAGTAAATCAAAAGGGAAAATCATGAAATTCAGGGTCGCGCAATGAGAGAGAGACCTGCTGTTCGTTGCGGGCGAGGCATTTGCGAACAATTTCGCCTTCGAGTGCTCGTCGTTCTTCGATGTTTAGGTATTCGTAGTACTGAGCTAGACGAGTCTGCCCTTGCTTGTTCACCATTAACACGAATCTTATGCCCATGTTTGGCCTTCTCTTCCAATTCCTGCAAATCTTCTAACTTCTACACATGTGAAGAAATTGTCCAGGCAGATTTTTCGCTGCTATTTCTTACTGCCTACTCCTCGAGTCCTTGTAATAATGTAATTTCGAACTCAGTCCCTCAACTTTTTGTTTATTCCAGTCTTCAGCAAATAATATTTCCATGAATTTGCACATTCGTCACTCTCACTTGGTTAAGGCTAGTGCTGCCCAAATTGGCTGAATCGACAGGCCGAATCGGTTGAAAACTGTTGACCAAGGCCAAGGGCCAGTTCAGGGCCCGAACCGTGAGAGGGAGGGGGGCTTAGGGGCCTAGGTTTAGGTGAACAGGAATCGTGTTAGGGGTCGAAACCGGCGGTTAAGGGACTAGGTCTAGTAAATTTAGTTAATTACATGTAAATTGTATTTGTTCTTAAATTTAGTCGTAAACTTGTAAATTGTGTTTAACTATTTATTCAATGTTAAATGTTTAATGAGAATTTACTCAAAGCTAAGTTCTATTCAAATGTTCTATACTTCAAAGTTCTAATATTTGCATGAAATTTAAATAACTTAACTTTGAAAAAATATACACAACTTTTACAAATAAGTTTAGAGATATATACAAATAAACTTAAAATAATTAATAATCATAAACTGCATTTTTTTATAAAAAAAAATGTGAAAATTTTAAAAAGAAAAAGTAAAACCGACGGTTCAAACCGGGAGACGACGGTTTGAACCCCGGAACCACCGGTCCCGAGCTTGAACCAGAACCGTGTGGAAAACTGGGGGGCCGGTTACGATTCGCACCTGGGCCGACCCTAAACAGGCGGAACCAGCGGGTTGTGAACCGTGAGCAACACTAATTTAGAGTTATAGAGATTGCAATTCTGAAGTACCTAATCTATTACCTTGAGTTATAGACTTTGTGTTTCGACATCTTCCCTAACACTCTAAAACACATTAGTACATATCTGGTTTAGAAATACTGAATATTTTTATATTTATTTTATATTATGACGCACTCATGTATAATCACCTAGGAAGCACGGGGACGCCTCCTAGGGTCGCGTATTTGCCTGGGGACGTCCCCAGGACGAATACGTCGAAAATATCCCCAAATACACGCCCGCGACGTTTTTTGTCGTCCCCCTATTTTTATTTATTTTTTAAAAGAAAAAATATGTCCATAAGAACGTTTTTTACTAGTCAAATACGTTTTTCACATAAGAAAATACATTTTACCCATAAAAATACGTTATGGCTATTACGAAACGCAAACCCTAATTTTTTTTTTCAAAATTAGGCCGCATTCTCACTCTTACACACAGAAACTCTGCCATTTCTCAAACCTACCCGCAATTCTTCAAGCTCGGCTTGTCTAACTCCTACGCCACCGCAATTTTGCATACTTTTGTACCCGTATTTCATATTCGTCCCCGTGCTTCTTAGATAATCACATGATTGCGTTCCTCATTAGCAAACAAACAATTCAAACAATAGGAGAAGTTATTGGATCTCATTGCTAAGTTTCCGTATTTGTCAAGCCTTTCCTTGTATGTCGAAGGCTTGTATACAAGTTTGCCCGAATATCCCCACAAAATTCAATGTGGATAATATAGTAGTTCTTCAGTAGTGAAGGACATGGTATTGAAGAGTGACTATGGAGATTATCATTTATTTGAAAATCAAAGGCTGATTTATTTGTATTTCATTACATTATCCCTCCTTAATAGATTATCATTTTTCTCAGGAATTTGCTATTTTTTTCTTTTGCCTTATAAATTATTTTTGGTACATCTGAGTGTCTAATTGAGAACTTCTCTATATTTATTCATAGGGGATTAAAAAATTTCAATAAGTTATTGCATACAGTTCATAGCTTATCTTCTGATTGAGATATGCTTACATGTCTTGTTGCATGCTTCTATAGTTCGAAAAGCATGTAATTGCTTGTTGATGACGGTTTGAACCCTGAACCGTAATCACCGATCCTGGACTTGAACCGAAACTGTGTAAGAAACTAAGTGGCCGGTTACGGTTCACATCCTAACCGATCTTGAACCAGCAATTTAGGGGCCGGAACCGGCGGATTGTGAACCGTGAACAACACTAGTTAAGGCCAAGACATACCAAACTAGTTTTGGTGTTAAAATGGATTAGTGAGCGGATATGATTTTATATTCTACATAATTTTTTTATTTTTAAAAAAACCTCATTAACTGCCTTCTAATCACTTTCCAATCCTATATAAACTATTTTTTTGGGGAAATTCAATTAAATAAGAACCTATATTCATGAGATTTTACTAATTTAAATTCCATATAAAAAAAATGTATATTTTTTTTGTATGGAAGTTGGGATCCCCATCAATTTTAAAAGAATTAATGTATTTCAAATACAACTTATCAACACAAATTTAATTGTATATATATAGACTTACTATTGTTTAATTTTTATTTTGTAATGTTCGAGTTGTTATTGAGATGGATAGTCCATTATTGTAACAAATTATATTTATAAGTTCAATCAGATTTCGATAAATGACTAGAAATTATTATAAATTACGATGCAAAGCGATTTATTGTCGAAATTCGACGAGTTACACGGTAGTTCATACCAAACAGATTGGTTGATTAAAAATTCCAATATATAAGAAAAAAACATCAATTATCATTGATTCATATTGAAAATAAATTTAGAACAAGAAAGCATATATTGTGAAATTTAGAAAAATAGAAATGCTATACAACACGTGTGAATCCAAGAGAGAAACATGCGCTTCTCACGTGTGAGGATCCTCATTCCCCGTTGTCTCCACAGTTAACAAATTTCAGTCTTCCCAAACCCTCTCCATTTTCTCCTTCTCTCTCCACACACCTCTCACCCACCATCACATACACAAATTCCCCTCATTGAGCTCTGCGATCGGCCATCCCCATCCAAGTATGTACAGAACGGCGTCATCTCGTCTCAGGTCTCTCAAGGTTTGCATTTATTTTATGCCACCCCCCTTTCAACCCTAGCCTCCATTGGACAAACACTCTGCCGCACTCGCTGATTGATTATTCGTCTGTGTTAATTGGTGCCTCCGTATCTTTATCAATGTGTGAATCATTCACTTCCGTAGATCTGACTGCTTACTGAGTGAATCACAGATTTTAATTCGTCGCAAGCGTTCCCAAAATTTGGAGATAGAAAAATCTAGCTGCCTGTAAAAATTTGGATCTTACTTATCTATGTTTATTTTGGGCTTTCGATAGCTGCTAATAGCTTTATCCATGATTGCGTTGATTAACTGCTGTTTGTGATATTGCTTTATATTTTTTGCTTATTAGTTAAATATATGCACAAGAACTATTTAACATGACGAGAAGTATCTATTGAGAGCTACAGTCTGCAGGACTCCTGTTTATTCCAATTAATGTGGAATTTTTTGGAAAAAGGATTCTGTTTCTAATAGACATAGAGTCTCTACAATGAATCAGTTGATTCTGTAATTGAATTGAGGTTAAAAAGTGTTGCGATAGAAGCATTTATCTTCCCGTGGTTTTTAACTTTTGTCTTATCTATTACTGATAGTTCCTAGAATATGAAATTCTTATGTGACCACAAAATTCTTATCTGACAAAGATATAAGGTCATGCACAGAGAGATGATAGAATGTATTGTGTTTTCTTATCAATTATTAACAATTACAGTACATTACAGTACTGCTACTTGATTTTCTTTGTCTTAAATGCTAGCTAGAGGAGGTTGTTTCTAGTCATCTGTAAAGAAAATCAATGAATTTGGTTTTAATTTTTTCACCTGACAGGCCCGAACAGGGTATAGAGGATTGGGTAGATATGCAAGTACAAGTGCTGTTGCAACAAAATCATCTGGAGGCCTCTTTAGTTGGTTAACTGGTGAGAAGTCATCTTCACTTCCACCACTAGACTTTCCACTCGAGGATGTTGTACTTCCCCCTCCATTGCCAGACTTTGTTGAGCCTGGGAAGACCAAGATAACCACTCTTTCAAATGGTCTTAGAATAGCTTCAGAAACATCTGCGGTAGGGGTTGATACTACATTTATTTATTCATCTCTATTTTTAAACTATTGGTGATCAATTAAGGTTCTTGATCAGAACCCTGCAGCTTCAATTGGATTATATGTTGATTGTGGCTCAATCTATGAGAATCCGGCTTCATATGGAGTTATACATCTCCTGGAGCGTATGGCCTTCAAAAGCACCACTAACCGGAGCCACTTGCGTGTTGTGCGAGAAGTTGAGGCAATTGGTGGAAATGTAACTGCATCAGCCTCTCGGGAGCATATGAGTTACACCTACGATGCACTAAAAACATATGTACCTCAAATGGTTGAGCTTCTTGTCGACTCTGTTAGAAACCCAGCTTTTTTGGATTGGGAAGTTAGTGAACAGGTATGTTTGCCTTTGTCTCTTAGGCTCACTCCCCACTCTGTATGGATATAACAATGGTATTCTGATATGCCCTCTTCAGCTCCTCAAGGTGAGTGCTGAGATTAGTGAATACTCGAAAAACCCTCACCACCTGCTTCTGGAGGCTATTCATTCAACTGGTTACTCTGGTGCTTATGCAAATGGTCTTTTGGCTTCAGAAGCTGCAGTTAGTGGGTTGAGTAGCACTGTTTTGGAGGATTTTGTTAACGTAAGTCCTGAACATAATTTTTTTCTTTCATTATATGGTTAGTAGTTTGTGTTATGAAGCTTTGCCTTTGATTGTAATTTGTTTCTAATTGGTTTACATATCATTATTTTCTCTAACTGATGTTATATGGTTTAGGAACATTACACTGCCCCTAGGATTGTCCTTGCTGCATCAGGTGTCGACCATGATAAACTGTTAGAATATGCAGAACCACTGTTATCTGATCTGCCTAAAACACCTAGCACTGTGGCACCAAAGCCAATATACACCGGAGGAGATTTTCGCCGTCAAGGTGATTCAGAGGTGGGTATCAGGAATATCCTGGATAACCTATATACTTTTTTCTTTTTATTTCCCACCTCATTCTTTGAATGTTTTGAATTTATGCGCAGACGACTCACTTTGCCCTGGCCTTTGAACTTCCCGGTGGCTGGATGAAGGAGAAGGATGCTATGACACTGACTGTTCTTCAGGTTCGCTTGCTCATTTGGACTATCCTAAATTCAACCCCAGATGCTCTTTCCTTCAGAAGAAATGAGCAAGAAGAATTCTTAAGCTAGCTTGATATTTCACGTCTGCTTTTCCCCGAGATCTGGTTTTCAGTTTTAAGACATTACTGATTTAAGAGGACATTGTTTGTGTTAATCTTGTAGATGCTCATGGGAGGAGGTGGATCTTTCTCAGCTGGTGGTCCTGGAAAAGGGATGTATTCAAGATTATGTACGTTGCGATCATAATTCTGTAGAACTACTTTGAAAAAATCTTGTTTAACACAAATCATGACTTGAGCTGTGTTTAGATGCATGACTTGTTTATAAAAAGACTCTTCTATCAACATGGTATAGCTGTATAAATCAGAATGCCAAATTAACATCATTAGGTTTCATACTTTTCTGTGATTACTTTTATTTAAAATGTAGTTGCATGTCTAATTATCTTTGATGATAAGCAGATCTTGGTGTGCTGAACGAGTATCCTCAGATTCAGTCATTTTCTGCTTTCAATAGTATCTACAATCACACTGGACTATTTGGAATCCAAGCTACTACTGTAAGGAAGTTTTCAGTTATCTTTTTTGGCTTTGAAGGAATTTTGTGTATAGAGCGGCTTTATTTGTGTAGTGAGTTATTTATTTGTGGTAGATAGTTCTGTTAGCTATACATATAACATGCTTAACAGCTATTTATGTTCTCAAAGGAGTTGTGATGTTGAAATTTTAACCTTTTTGCTTGGTGCTTTGATGCGTGTCTACTGACAATTAAGCCTCAATATTTTGGGGCTATACTGTGATTTATTGGTGATGGTATCACCACCCGAGAAACACATAGATTATGTTCTTCTCCAAATCCTATAAGACCCTGATGGATGTAAGCAATGAAAAACCTAGAAAAATTTATTCGTTGGGCTATAGAAAGTAGAGTTGTTTTGAATATTATCAATTGCTATAATGTATCTATTTGTTGAATAATCACTTCTTAAAAAAGAGAAGTGAACTGAAGCCTGAAAAACTGGGTAAATTAGTGTCACATTGCCAATCTGCCTATTCATTTTACATGCACAGATAATGTACCTCCAAAGTTAAGAATTCCAAGTATATGACTCTTCAGAAATATTGGATGACAGTATTCTGAAAATTGTTTGTACTTCTGTAACTCTATGGAAAGCGTGAACGTCCACCAAATAACTTATTTATACTTTGTTTAATTCTGAAGAGGTGAATATATGAAATATTGTGAACCTGCTGAGATGACCAGAAAAAAAATTGCCAACTTGCTGCAGATTATGTTAGACATGGAATCTCACCTGCTCAATCCTGGATTATCAATTTTTGAAGCTAAGCTGATCAAATCACTTCTTTGAATACAGGGAGCTGATTTTGCAGCACAAGCTATTGATATTGCTGTCAAAGAACTAATTGCTGTTGCATCTCCTGGAAAAGGTTCTTTGCTAACCTTTCCGCTATCTTTCATTCATCCCATAATTTGCCAAAAGCTCTTGTTTTCTGAGGACTGTTCTTCAGTCCATATGCTTTCTTGTGTATCATGGTTGCACATTTTTCCCCTTACAGAATTTCTAAACTTGTCTGCCGTTGATTCTTGTAGTTGATGAAGTACAGTTAAACCGTGCAAAACAATCTACAAAATCTGCCATTTTGATGAACTTGGAATCCAGAGTATGCAATTCTGCCTTGCATAATTATGTTTTAACTTACAACCTTTTTTCTTTCATATAGATGTGTGCCAGTATATTCTACTCACAGTCTGGGTTATCATTGCAGATGGTTGCATCTGAAGACATTGGCAAACAAATTTTGACATATGGAGAAAGGTGCGTCCAATAATAATTGGTTACTTTTGGAAAAGCACACTAATATAACTAAGTGACTGAGATTGATTGGTGGGTGATGTTTGATGATTGGTTTTGGTTTTCTCCTTTTTGAGACTTTCGGAGTAGCTTCCACTAAATCAAACTAATTCCCTTCATTTTAGAATTTTTGAAGGCTTAATTATATAGTTACTGCAATCTCGCTTATTTAGTCCCTGAGGAAATATAATTATTACGAAAATAATGAGTAATGGAAAGCAAGTCCTTGAGCCATAAACAATATCCAAATAGGAATATGATAATTGATAATAATACAATAATAAAGATGAGGGGAAACTCAGAAGTCGGATGGATCAAGAGTAGAGCCAAAAGAAGAACTTGAAGAGTAACTCTCTCTCTGTCTAGAGCCAAAAGCTAAGGTCTCTACATCTTATCTATGCTTAGGAAACCTGTGGAACATTTCTTGAAGGCCATCGATCAAGTCACAATTAAAGATATCACTGCAATTGCAGAAAAGCTTTTGAAGTCTCCCCTTACAATGGCATCCTATGGCGATGGTAATTAATTTCTCCTCAGACCTTTATTTCTTCGTTGTATGATGAGATTTTAGTAGTGTCCTGGATATCTATCTCACTTCGGACCCCTCATATCTGCAGTATATCACCTGCCAAGCTATGATTCCGTCAGCAGCAGGTTCAATTCAAAATGAAGTGATCCTTGTTATTGTTGAGACCGATCAGAGAAGTTCTCCCATGTCCCTGGTTTTGGGTGGCATTTTGAAATGATGACCGACGTTTCTCTATGATATGAAAGAGAAAATAAGGATGTTTTACTGAAACAATAATTGGCGCAATATTTTGCAAAAATCACTGATGCCTGATTCATTGTATTGTTTGTAGTTTAACGTGGAAATGATTTGGTTTTTGACTCACTTGGGCAGGCATATTCCTATGGTGTATAGCAAAGTATTGATCTGTTTCTTTGCAAGCCTGATACTCTGATGGAGCGGACTCTTAACTGGTCCGATATTTTGATGAATAAAACTCAACCTGTTTTTCTATTTTAAAAAGATTAAAAGAGAAGAAAAAGAAAACTCGACTGCTTCTTTGTGTTCACGGAGGACTCGAACCCGGGGCCAAAGTATTAACCTCCTATTACTAGGCCAACACACACACACACACACACAAATATGCCTAAATTTGTCTATATTAGTATGTTCTTTTTTATCGGTCCTACTTATAAACTTTTTATTACTCTCTTTATCCCGCAAAATAATTTTTGAATCCTTTTTGGATGTCTTAAAACTTTAGTCTAGTTCTTAATCGAAATTGTGAAAACATTACTTTTGTAAAATATTGAATTGAATAACCTTAAGCTTATTCAATATTTGTGAGTTAAATGATATATATAAATAAAGGAAAAATAGAACAATTGCATATAAATTAAATTTTCAAAAGATTAAATGTATTTTCATAATCTCTGTGAAAATTGAAGGGGGGCTAACTTAAATTTGTGGGACCTAGCTGGGAATCTCGATATTTTGCTAAAGACTTTTGGAGCTAGCAAGAAGCTTCGAAGTGGCAGGATTAAATGATCATTCAATTCTAAATAATCATAGTTTGTTACTTTGTTATCAATTAACTTGCGCGGCGAGAACTTACCCGTGTGATTGTGTGGAAATTATATATGCACCAAGAAGTTGTAGCAGACAATTAATTAATTAATATATAAAAGAAAAGAATAGACATATGATTTAATTTGTTTACTGGCAAACCATACAATAGTTTTGGGAGAACTAATTTCACCTTTTAAACAAATAATGTATATTACACTGAATAGAGACGCGTATTAGATTTTGAAAACAAAAACAACTTTTGCTTTATCAGTCAAGAAGACCAATGAAGCCTTTCTTTTGCTTTGTATATAAGTATAAAACAAACCAAATCTCTCTCTCACACACAAAATATTAGACATTAAGCTTTTTTATTTACTTTGTAAAATTTGAACAAATAAAAACTAGTATGAGAGAGAGAGGTGTGCTCATCAAATTAGCCAGGAGTTAATGTTTCATATAAACTGATCATTTGATTTGGATTGTGTTAAAGCAAAGGGTATATTTGGTTAATTGAGAGGTTTGAATTTTATATATAGATGAATTGATCCCACCACACCACCTCTTTAGTTTCTCTTCTGTTGCCTGTCATCATTTTAGGTTTGTCTACTGCTTTCACTCTCTCTCTCTCTCTCTCTCTCTCTCTTTATATATACATACTTCTTTCTCATGATCATGCACAATCATCAACGCAATCGCCTTGATTTTGTCTTTGCTAATTGTGGTTTTACCTTCTTAGGCAGATATCATTTTTGGGTCCAGAAATTCTGCAAACACACACAGTAGAGTAGTGAGATGGGATTGAGCAAACACTGCCCTAGCTGCGGACACAGCCTCCAATCCAAGCCAGTATGTGTATATATAATTAATTGATTCCTACTTAATTCATTTTCAACCATATATAGGAAAGAGAGAGATTGATTAATTTAGTAGTAATTGATTAGTGATTAATCAATTATAGGATTGGTTAGGGCTTCCGGCGGGGGTGAAGTTCGATCCAACGGATCAGGAGCTGATTGAGCATCTTCAAGCCAAACTACAACATTCAAATTCATCACATCCGTTGATTGATGACTTCATCACCACCATTCAAGGTGAAGATGGCATCTGCTACACGCATCCTCAAAACCTTCCCGGTACACCTCTCTGTGTGTTTCTTTTTCCTTCCTACCAAATTAAAATTAGGTTTCACTTAGGGTTTTGCTTTATTGTGAATTCTATTCTAATTCTCAATTATTTTCCGATCATTGATTTTGGGTTTTAGGCGTAACAAGAGATGGATTGAGCAGGCACTTCTTCCATCGGCCGTCGAAGGCCTACACCACCGGCACAAGGAAGCGTCGGAAAATCCAGACAGAATGCAGAGGCGGTGGCGGAGGCGGCGAGACGCGGTGGCATAAGACGGGAAAAACTAGGGCGGTGACGGGCGGCGGCGCGCAAATAGGGTGCAAGAAGATTCTGGTTTTGTATACAAACTCCGGCAAGAATCGGAAGCCGGGGAAAACAAACTGGGTGATGCATCAGTATCATCTAGGGCACCATGAAGAGGAGAGAGAAGGCGACCTTGTTGTCTCCAAAATTTTCTATCAGACTCAACCCAGACAATCTACTCTTCAAAACCGTCAATTCAAAGCCGATGAGGTAATTAATTCATTCATTCATAAAATTATGCAGAGATTGCTTGGGAATGAATTAAGCATGAAAATTATAGCAGACTTGCAGCTGATTGATGATAACATAACAGCGCGCGTGCTAATTTGATTAGGAGAATTACGATTTTTTAAACTATAAAAGAAAAGGTAAGGCAAAAATGAGATAGGGAGTGGGCGTTGATGATTAATACTGCAGGGTGGGAATATTGAGGAAACTTCAACAGCAAGGGAACCCGACGGCACGTGCGCGGTGGCGCATCATCACGTGCCCTACTACACTCATCAGATCGACAACATTTCAAGTTTTACATCGCCATCCCTAAATCAAGATTTTCAGGTTCCTACATTTTATTATATTCTTTATATATTTTTATTATTATTATTATTGATAATTAAGTATAATCTACATTGGATTTTCCTCTATTACAACAGTTAATTATATACATATATTTGCATAGAAAAGGTAAGAGAACCTAATTTGAAATTAAGTAGAATAAAACTCCACATATAGTTTGCTAAATAATTTGACATTTTGATTTGAATGGCTTCTTTAGAATAATTTTACATTTTAAGAACGTCCACAAGTGACAAGATCAGTTTTTGTCTATATTTAGTAGGCTTTAAGTTATTCCCTCTATATCAGCTTTGTACCATAAAAAACTAGTTTATCAGATCCAAGTCCTTACCATGCACGTAAATATTCTTCTTCTTTCATTTTATCTTTAAAATAATATAATTTTTTTTGAAGGAAATTAACATGAATTGTCAAAAAATTTAAAAATGAGAATTTTTGTTAACAATAAATGACACATTCCATTGTTAATCCCTCGTTAAAACTTAAAAGTATAAGGTTTTAACAACATTTTTCCATCATTATTCGCATGTTTTTTGTAAGGCTCTATTCTCATTTTAGGAAAATTTATAGAAAATGAAGGATAAAAAAACAAGGAAATTTATTATCACATTTTGGTGGTTCCCGCCTTTTTATCTCATTAACTCTTTGATAGAAAAAAAAAAACTTATCCCTCTTGATATATAATTTTATCACACCCCTCACCCATGATAATTTTATCTATGATTTGAGTGAAAAAGATAGAAAAAGGTTGACCGGGTCCTGACCGGAAAAATTTATCCACCCTACAGAACATGGAAAAAAGATGGAAAAGATGGGAAAATATTAAATTTTTACCCTTTTCCTTAAATGAGAACGGAGCATAATGGTATAAATAATAGAGTGAATAGGGAGTTCTACCCAAATTCATAACAAAAAATTATTTTTACCAAATATTATAAAAACATGCACCTCATACCCAAAGTTACAGTAATACCCATTGATGGTGATAGTGTATGACGACTAATTGGCGAGCGCTACATGTTATTGGCGAGAGCAATGATTTATTGGAGAGAGCCACGGGCTCTCTCCAATAAATCGTGGCTCTCACCAATAAGAGCCATGATTTATTGGAGTGAGCTCGTGGCTCTCTCCAGTAAACCGTGGCTCTCTCCAATAAATTGTGGCTCTCGCCAATAAGAGCCACGATTTATTGGAGAGAGATCATAGCTCTCTCCAATACCGTGGCTCTCGCCAATAACATGTAGCGCTCGCCAATTAGTCGCCACGCACTATCACCATCAAGGGTATTTCCATAATTTTGGGTATAATATGTATGTTTTTATAATAATTAATAAAAATAATTTTTTATTATAAATTTGAATAAATAAACATTTTTCTCTAAATAATAATCTCAAAAAGCCCCTAATATGAACCTCCTCACAAGAGTTTTTGTGTATTACTACATGTTAGAACAAAAATGTGATATCAATTGGCACAACTAGTCAAATTTCTTTTGCAGTATCAATTTTCCATATTTTATTTGTTTACAAACAATAAAAACGATCCCGATGAAAGCTACAGTTGCAATATTTCACATTATATATATATATATATATATATATATATATATGATATACCTAAATTATGCAGACATTACATGATAATGATTAAACGAATGATTGTGGTATTTATACACTTTGTTGTAATTAAGCAGCATATTAAATATGTGGGCAGGAGCAGCAACATCATCATACATTAGGGGCATCATCAGGGTTGGAGGAACTCATCATGAGCTGTACCTCAAATATCACCAAACAAGTAAGTATATATTTAATTTTATCGTTTACAAAAATATTGCCACATATGTTTAAATTAATTAAATGTAATTAATCCTTTCAAAAAATAAATGTTTTTATTCAGATTACATTTTTATATTTATATACATAGTATATAAATGTTCAAAAGTGAAGTTTCTTTGACAAAATAGTTTCCTTTAATTTACTTTACTTTCCCCAATCAAATAATGTACACCGTTAAGTTGTCTTGGAAATTGTCATTTCAATTTACATTAGTTAAGAGTTCCGAAAAGAGGGAATAATGGCAAAGGAAAAAGGTTCCAATATATAATGAGAAAATACTAAATGAAAGAGTAGAAAACCCTCTTTTTTTACCACCCCTACTTTATCTCCTTTTTCTTTTCCCAGTTGTACATCGTTGGGACACATTTACAAAAATAAGAAATAATTAAAATCATAATTTATTAATTAATTTGGGTGGAGCTTTTGCTAGACTGAAGCTGCATGGGCATGGGATTGGAATGTGAAGATGATTTAAATATAATGCATGGCACCGGTAACATATATATATATATAGGTAGAGAAACTTGCAAGCAGCTTTGCCATCACTCCTTAAATATATATATGTTCAATATATACGTAATATATATGTATTCATTTTAATGTACACTTACATTTCCTCATATGTGATGAATTTAAACTTTTGATGGAAATGAACTTTGTTGATGGGAGAGAGATCGATGTCACTATTGGTAAGATACCAGCTGATGCTATACAAAAACTAAAAAGCCGTCAATTAATTTCCTCATTTCCTATACTTTTGAACAATAATTAAAAGTGACAAAATGGAGCTGAAGCTTTTTGTAAGGCTGATTTAAGGAGTGATACCTAACAAATTAAAGAATATTATAATGATTGAGGAAAAGCTATATGCTTAGATTTACTTTAGTTTAGAAGTAAGTTCATACACAAAGAAATTAAACTTCGCATCCAAAAGAAAATATTTAAATACTATTCCTATATAGCAGTATTTTTAAGGTCAATCTGGAAGCTAATTTCTGACCATAGACGCTCACCTACTTGATAAATTAGAAATTAGTGACCTGATATCTTTAGTCACAAAATTGTTTAATTATTTGCAGGAGACATCCATAGCAAACCCACAGGGAGCAGAGTGGTCGACGTACTCCACATTCTGGCCAAATCCAATTGGCAACTTGGATCATCATCAGTAACACAGTATTATTATTTATTACTATACTCTATAAGTATATATATATGTGATTTTAATTATTGCTAGTTGAAATCTTGTGAGAGAAGTGGCAAAGGGGCCATATCATAATACTCATACAGTGTGTTCTCAACTGAATTAACTGTCAAACATATTCAAAAGGACGAATTATAAAAGGCTGCTATTCTCTGACTTTTTTTTGTTTTTTTGATCGGGACTATTCTCTTCTCTGACTAACACAAGTGAGACCAACTAAGCTGTGTCAAAAACCCTAAGCTAGATCTGTTTCATCAAAAATATCTTGAAATATAAAAAATATCAACTATAAGTATTTGGGTCTCGGAAAAATCTTGAGGTGGCTCATCGAAGCCACATGGAATTACGTTGCATTTTCACTATTTAATTAATAAATAGTAGAAGCAACTTTTATCCGGGGGGCACGACAAGGATTTTGGGAATCAAAAGATGAACACATGACATTTTTTTATACAAAGTTGGTGGTTTAAATAATTATTTTGATAGTTCGACACATTTTATATTAAGTAGTTATAGTTTGGATTTAAAGTTTGATGTACATATCTAATGAACTATATATAGTGGGCACGAATCAAATATATAGTTGGATTCAATTGTCCCTCTTCAACTACCGGATATTAACATCCATCTCACAACCGTTATATACATCCTAAAGGAAGAAGATTCAAATTATGTTTATTATATCGAGCTAAATAGAGGCTACGGTGAAAAAAAGTAGATATATGCTTTTAGAAAAATATTAAATAGAGTCTGGGTTTTCTCCAATTAAACAGATTGTGCTACCCAGATTATAGGAGTCCGAAAAGGATTGGGCTTAAAATTAATAAAGTCTATAGTTGTTGGCCATCTTTATCCGGTCCATGAATCCTTAAATTTTGTGGTCCATCTTGAAATGCTCATCACTATTTGCACATTTCTTCTCCCCCCATCACCAATGATATTACTTTCGATTTCAACATTTGTTTGATTACTGTGGAATAAGATGGCATATAATTTATTTCTTTTTCTTCTTCTTCTGTAGTTATTACATCACAAAAAAACAAATATTCGACTGATCATCTGCTATATTGATTGTTAAAAATTAAAATAAACAAGATCATATATATATTACCAAGTTCTTTTTTGAAACTGAATTTTCATCTAACATTGTAGATCTGTCTTTAGAAATATAATGTATTATGAACTTATGATTTGTTATTTGTACGAACCTTCATCACATAAATACCCAAAAGAACCTTTATTGGTATGATCACGCTTCCACAGTTCAATTAAATCTAATTAGATTTCGAAATTAGGAGTTGGTTCCTTCTAATTAATCTCTGGCGCCCTCATTGGATCTCAATTTAAAATGGGTGTCAATATTGAAATGACTTTACTTATGAACCGCATAAATAATATGCTTAGGTAAAGATTTATTTCGACTGATACGGCAAATCGACAATGACCTTAATGAGCTTAAATCGGCAAATGAAGAGATCACAATGAATTATAGAAAGCTGTCAATTCATTTGTTAGTCTCATACCATGAAACCTTCTTTTTGCCTGTCTTTTTTTTTTTGTCGTATACGATAGACAAAATTCATTTTTCCCTTTGACTTTGGAGGTTAAAGGATTGAGATTTATATTTTGATCGTTTAGTTCGTCATAATCTTCTGGCGATGTTTAATTCGTCAGAATCTTCGAGCATTACGATGGGGGCATCTTATGCGTCATGTCAAGCATGGTGAGAAACAACATCGTTTCTTCTCTCCATTGCTCGTAGTTTGTGTCGGTGAGTTTCGGCACCCTCCTCATAGAAGCGGTTGAATCCATCTTCCAACAAAATCTCGTCTTACGATTGTTAATTAGGTTGGTGTCGAAAGTGGATAATATACGAGAAGATAGAAATGTAGACTATGATTTAAAGTCGAGGTGAGAGTAACTCTCTTTCCGTAAGACGAGATTACTCTGTACTTGTGCAAACGGTCTATAGCAATCGTCCCCAAGATACAACGACTTAACGATTACGAGACACTGCATTGTATGTCGTAATCACGGCGAACAACTGGGATACTCGAGACTGAGTATAACTTCCTAGACTCAACTAGGATGAATGTATGAATATGAGAAGTTCGATTACGTTAACACACTAATCGAATGCTATGAAATGAGTACGTAACTCGGTGTTTGAATGAGTGAATGAGTTGATGAATCCTTGTGGGGGGAGAGGGCTATTTATAGCCTGCAGGTGGCTGTTCGGAAGGGGTGTGACCTGCAACCTGGAGAGCCATGAACCATCACCTTGGTTCAGGCCCAAGGGGCTGCCCCGAACCGGTGCGTCGGTTCGCGCTGGGCAGAACCAAGCCGGCGGTTGAAACCGTCGGCAAGCCCATCCGCCACGTGGCGCCTCTATCCGCCACATCGCATGCTGTGTTGTCACCTTATCCATTCGCTGCCTCACCGGACCCGAACCGAGGCGTCTGTTCGTGCGCGAGGCGTCGCGGCTCCTGGTCCGTGTGCGTACAATCCGACCGACCCATGCGCGCGAGACATCGAGCCATCTTCATCGCAAAAACAATAAATGCTCCTCGTGACGATGCGCACGTGCGAAGTGCGAAGTGCGCCTACGTGTTAACGTAGATTTTCAATTCATTCGAACTCAGTTTCGAACTCGAATTCATATTCATTTCATAGCATTCATTCTATGTGTTAACGTAGATTCGAAGCCTCTTATCTTGTTCATACATCATCCTAGTCGAGTCTAGGAGTTTTACTCAGTCCCGAGTATCCCAGTTGTTCGCCGTGATTACCACACATAGTGCAGTGTCTCGTAATCGTTAAGTCGTTGTATCTTGGAGACGATTGCTATAGACCGTTTGCACAAGTACGGAGCA